>APFE031706321.1:116442-146558 GCA_000404065.3 Pinus taeda
TTCAAGCTCCATCATTTCAAGTCGAATGGGGAGACTTCAAGCTCCATCATTGGCAAGTAGCAAGCCTAAACCATAAATCCCAAATTATGACGACAGCTTGTCCACAGAAGTTCTGTTGGACTGGATCAACGAACTGGACAAATATTTTGAGTGTGAATAGGTCAATGAAGATCAGAGAGTTAAGTTTGCCGCAACAAAGCTGAAGGGACACACAACCCTGTGGTGGGACAATGTTCAAACAGAGAGAAGGAGGATGAACAAGTTGCCAATAAAGAAATGGTCAAGGATGGTGGCCAAGTTGAAAGGCATATTTCTGCCCAAGGATTACTAGATTGCACTACATTGGCAAGTGCAAAATTTGAAGCAAAAAGGGATGATAGTAAGAGAGTACACTGAAGAATTCTACTGGGTAAATTTAAGAGTTGGTTATATGGAAGACACCCCGGAGAAAACAACAAGGTATGTAAATGGTTTAAGGTTAGAAATATTAGATGAAATCAACATTCTTTCCCCGAAGAACATAGAAGAAGCATATCAGAGTGCTATGAAAGCAGAGGAGAAGATCACTAGAAAACAAAATGCTAGGAGAGGATGGGGAACCGGCAGAGGAAGAGGACAATCTTATGGCAGAGGGCAAACTGCCAGCAATAGTGAAGAAGGCAGCAGTTCCACAGCTTCTGGGACAACAAAAAAAGGTGACAGTATGAAAGGTGGGAGGCCTTATCAACGAGGAAGAGGAAATGGCCAAGGCAAAGGAGCTAATTATAAATGTTACAGTTGCCACAAGTCGTGGCACATATCTTTTGAGTGTCCTGAGGCGGAACAAGCTGGACAGAGGGTTACGTATGTCACACAGCCAAAGGAAGCAGAGACACCTCCCTAAGAAGCAGAAAATGTGCCAGAAATAGGGGAAGCCTTAGTTTTGAACAAGGCGTTGCTGAAACCAGCCAAAGAAACAACTGAACAAACTCAAAGGAAAGCCTTGTTCTGGACAGTTTGTAAGTCACACAACAAATTTTGTAAGCTGATTATCGATAGTGGGAGAACAGATAATCTGGTTGCCACGGAGATGGTGGAGAAGTTGGGGTTAAAGGGGTTGAAGCACCCCACTCCTTACAAAGTATCATGGCTACAAAAAGGCCATCAGTTGTTGGTGGATGAGCAATGCGAAGTGGAGTTCCATATTGGCAGATATAAGGATAAGGTCATTTGTGATATAATGCCAATGGATGTATGTCACATACTACTAGGCAGGCCATGGCAGTGAGACAGGAAGGTAGTACATGACGGGAAGACAAATTGTTATAAGTCTGTCAAAGATGGGATCAAGCACACACTTGTGCCCATCAAGGAAGAAGAGATAGCGGAAACAAGCGGGACGAGAGTGTTACTAATGGGCGAAAAATAGTTTTTGAAGAAAATTGAAGATAGTGAAGTAAGCTATGCTGTTGTAAGAAGAGCCAAGATGGTGCTGCTACACATAGAGGTGTCAGATTCGCTCACGGAAATTCAGCAGATTCTGCAAGAGTTCAACGATATAGTAGTGGATGACTTGCCAGATAAATTGCCTCCCAAGAGAAGTATAAGTCATCATATTGACTTTATACCCGGAGCAAGTCTACCGAATAAGGCAGCGTATCGGATGAGCCCCAAAGACAATGAGGAAATCAGAAAACATGTGCATGAATTGTTAGATAAAGGGATGATAAGGGAGAGTTTGAGCCCCTGTGCAATTCCGACAATTCTCGCTCCCAAGAAAGGAGGAGAATAGCGAATGTGCACAGATTCGAGGGCCATCAACAAGATTACCATTTGATATAGATTTCCACTGCCACAGATGAACGACATCATGGACTGCCTAAGTGGGGCAACATATTTTTCAAAGACTAATTTAAAGAGTGGGTATCATCAGATTCGAATCCGAGAAGGGGATGAGTGGAAAATAGCCTTCAAAACTAATGAAGGACTGTATGAGTGGGTGGTGATGCCATTCGGACTGAGGAATGCACCCAGTACCTTTATGCGATTGATGAATGAAATGTTGAAAGAATTTATTGGAAAGTTTGTAATAGTGTACCTAGACGATATATTAATTTTCAGCAAGAGGAGAGAAGAACACTTTCGACATGTTCGCAAAGTGTAGGAAAAATTGCAGCATAGTAAGTTGATGATAAATATGAAAAAATGCACTTTTCTGCAAAAAATAATTGGTTTATCTAGGTTTCGTGATTGCAGAAAACGTGTTGAAGATGGACCCAGAGAAGATTGCAGGAATTGTCAACTGGCCATCCCTGAAAAGTCTGTTTGAGGTACGTAGTTTTCATGGGTTAGCAAGTTTTTACCGAAAAATTATAAGAAATTTCAGTGAAATCTGTGCACCTATGTTGGACACTATAAAGAAGGCAAGTCAGCCTTTTCGTTGGACTGAGGCAACAGAAAGGAGTTTTCAGCTACTGAAGAAGAAGATCACAGAGAGATCGATCCTGAGATTGCCGGATTTTAAAAAGATTTTTCAGGTTCACTGTGATGCAAGCGATACGGCCATTGGAGTTGTACTTAGCCAAGAAGACAAACCTATTGCGTTTTTTAGCGAAAAGTTGAATGAAAGCAGGCAAAAGTATTGATCCTACGACAAGGAATTCTATGTTGTCGTCGAAGCACTGAAGCATTGGAGACACTATTTGTTGGGGAATAAGTTTGTTTTATCCTCGGATAATTCCGCACTGCAATATGTGATGCAACAACACAAGCTGAATCACAAGCATGCTAAGTGGGTTGAATATTTACAAAGTTTCACCTTTGTGTTGAAACACATCAACAGATAGGCCAAAAAGGTGGCTGATGCGTTGAGCAGAAGAGCCTTACTCTTACATGAGAGTATGATACAAGTTCTAGGATTTGATCATTTAAAAGACTTGTATCAGACTGGCAGGGATTTCAAGGAGGCTTATGAAGCGTGTCAGAATCCTTTGGTAAGAAACAATACTCCGTGGTTGGACTATAATTTGCGGGAGAAGTTGTTTTTTAGAGGGGGACGGTTATGCATCACTGATTTTCTCAATGAGAGAGAATATCATTAGGGAGAAACACAGTGGAGGTCTAGCCAGATATTTCGGCATAGACAAAACATTAGAGCAGCTCAACCATTTTTATTATTGGCCAAAAATGTGAAGGGATGTGAAGATATTTGTGACCAGATATAAAGTGTGTCAGTTGGCAAAAGGACACAGTCAAAATACGGGACTTTACACGCCATTGCCCATTCCAAGTAGACCGTGGGACTTAGTTAGCTTGGACTTCATCTTGGGTCTACCAAGGGCATAGTGGGGATATGATTCGGTGATGGTAGTGGTGGACTGGTTTTCAAAGATGGCGCATTTCATCCCTTGTAGAAAAACCAGCAATGCCACTCACGTGGCCCACTTGTTCTTTACAAAGATCGTCAGGCTACATGTTCTACCTAAGTCCATTCTCTCAAACAAGGACGTGAAGTTTACAGGACACTTTTGGCGCACCCTATTGAAGAAGATGGACACGCAGTTAAGTTTTAGCTCTGCTTATCACCCGCAGATCAACGGGAAAATAGAGGTGGTAAACAGAAGTCTGGGGAACCTGCTACGAAGTTTGATCAATGAAAATTCGCAAATGTGGGATTAAGTACTTGCCCAGGCGAAGTTCGCTTACAACGACTCGCCCAATCGCAGCACAGGTTACAGTCCTTTTCAGATCTTATATGGTATGCATCCTCGCGGAGTACACAAATTACAAGATCTAAGACAACAAAAAAGATGGAGTGCTGATGGGGAGGATTTCGCTAAAGCAATGAATGATTTACACGAGCAAGTGAAAATAAAGTTGCAAGAAAGCAGTAAAAAATATAAGCATCGAGCAGATTTCAAACGGAGAGAGGTGCAGTTTAATGTAGGGGGTGAAGTCCTCGCGCACTTGCGCAAGGATAATTTTCCTAGAGGTGCATATAACAAGCTAAAGTACAAAAAGATAGGCCCCTACAAAGTTCTCAGGAAATTTTCAGCAAACGCTTATGCATTACAGCTGCCACCAGGAATAGGCATCTCGCCCATCTTTAATGTAGCAGACCTGTTTCCATATACTGTTGATCCAGAGGAAGACAATACCGCATGGCCTGCACGAGACACATAGGAGGGAAGTGATACTTGGATGAGACAAATGCCTTACGCTCAGCCCCTCGAGATCGAGAGGATCCTCAACACTCAAGTGGCCAAGCGAACTCAGCGGAAAGAGTATCTACAATATCTGGTCAAGTAGAAAAATCGTCCTATCAAGGACAGTTCGTGGCTTAACGCTAGACAGATAGAGCAGGTGGGATATTCAGTCGAGAAGCTCATGGACCAGAGCCATGAATTTTTCTTACCCCGGGAGCCTGATTCAGGAGCATCCAACTAAGGGCATCACGACTGGGTGTTGGTCTCAGCCAAGAAGGACAAGTTCAAAAACTTTTAATTTCATTTACGTTTGATAAATAAAACAATGTCTAGGAATTAGTTTTTTTTATTATTAATTAGTTAAGAAACATTAGAAACAGTACAGTTAGGGAAGTGTCACAACAGTTGCCTTGTTTTGTCATTTTCTTAGTCCATCTTACAGGTGTCTATTCATAAACAAAAAATAACTCCTACAATACTTTGTAACTCCTACAATACAAGAAAACCCAACAAGATTATCAACTATGTAACTACAAAGGGTAACCGTATGGTAACCGAGAACAGTTTGAGTAACTGTACCAGCATAATATAAAAATCAATGTAATACAATCACGGAGGTAACGAAATAGAACCGAAATCCACTGTTAATTCTTTTCATTTCCGAGAAAAGAAAAATATTTGTATACATATAATAGTCCAGAATACCCATTCGAACGACGGAAGAACAATACAACAAGCAGAACCCTAAGGGTAACGGTTCTAGATGGCCACCCTCCAAATAGTGTTTTATGATTACAAAATTGTCGGAATACAAATGAGGGTTTGTACATGACTAACCCAGGTCACATAGCGACGACGAAGAAGTTCAAGTGGACGAGGACTAGGACTCTGCCCAGCAAACCGACAGAGACCAACTAGTAGAAACAAATTAATAACAGTAGCAGAGCCTACCAGGACAAGCTGTAGCGCTTTCAACAACCATGCCAATGAACGAACCCCCACCTGTGCAAACAAAAAAAGGAAACATTGTCAGCTAACTGTCAACAGAGAAAAAGGCGAAAAGCAAATGAAGGGTATGGAACTAAATGTACAGTGAATAAATTGTTTACCTGGAGATAGTCGTGTGGCAAGAATGCAAACCCACTGAATCACAGTCCATGGTGATACCCTGAGACCAAGGAGCCGTTCTTGTTAGAAGCGGAGGAAGGCAGAGAGGGAAAACAAATCATGGAGAGACAACATACCTGAAGAGAATTGCGAGCAGAGAAGGCCATCGCGACTCTGACCTGTAGCATGCAAAACCTTTAATCAAATTCAACAACCAGAAGAACCTCAATAAAATGAGAATAGTGGAGCAGAAACAAGTTTAGCAACCAAACAGATGAAGACAGTAGCCATTCTCTTACACAGACGAGCAGAACCATCACATTGTGCCCAAGGAACTGAGCAACAAAGCCACCAAAAGAAACGAAGGTGCCATACCAACAGGCAGCACAACCCATAACTGGGTGCACGCAGAGCCCGTGGCTCAGCTCCATACATTTGCATCACGAAACCTCACTTCCATACCAAACCCTTAGCGCAGCAAAGTCACAAGAGAAAAAACGAAGAAATGACATAGAAGGCAGTGTTTTGGTGTAAAACAAAGAGCGGGAAATAGTAACTAAGGCAAGTACCGCCAACACAACATAATTAAAGTCTGTCATAAATGCCAGCCAACGAATCTAGAACCATCCTATGATTAAACCCTAATCACAAGTGTTAAGTCCCAATTCATTCTTTAAATCATTTAATTGTTGATTAGCGTAGTCATATATTATTGTCAACCATTATAGTGTGGAATTGCGGGCTGGTCCCATCATAATGGTATCAGAGTAGGATTTAGTGTCTTTTTTCCTGAGAAATGGAAGTTGGAAGACGAGGATGTGGAAGAGGTGCTCGGAGAGCAACAGATTAAGGATTGTGGGAGGAAATCAGGATCCTTACTGCCCGCTTGGAGGCAGTTGAAGCAGGAAGGAGAAGGGATCCAGAGGTAGGAGATGACAACGAAGAAGAAGCCATAGTGACAACAGATGGATCGAATGAAGAAGGGCCAGAGATGAGACTATTGAGGTCAGTCTTATTGCGCGTAGCAAACCTAAACCGGAAATCCCAAATTATGACGACAGCTTGTCCACAGAAGTTCTGTTGGACTGGATCAATGAACAAGACAAATATTTTGAGTGTGAAGAGGTCAGTGAAGATCGGAGAGTTAATTTCGCTGCAACAAAGCTAAAGGGACACACAACCCTGTGGTGGGATAGTGTTCAAACATAGAGAAGGAGGATAAACAAGTTGCCAATAAAGAAATGGTCAAGGATGGTGGCCAAGTTGAAAGGCAAATTTCTGCCCAAGGATTACCAGATTGCACTGCATCGACAAGTGCAGAATTTGAAGCAGAAAGGGATGACAGTAAGAGAGTACACTGAAGAATTCTACTGGGTAAATTTAAGAGCTGGTTATACGGAGGACACCCCGAAATAAACAGTAAGGTATGTAAATGGTTTAAGGTTAGAAATATTAGATGAAATCAACATTCTTTCCCCGAAGAACATAAAAGAAGCATATCAGAGTGCTATTAAAGCGAAGGAGAAGATCACCAGAAAACAAAATGCTAGGAGAGGACGGGGAACTAGCAGAGGAAGAGGACAATCTTATGGTAGAGGGCAAACTTCCAACAATAGTGAAGAAGGCAACAATTCCAAAGCTTCTGGGACAACAGAAAAAGGTGACAGTACAAAAGGTGGCAGACCTTATCAGCAAAGAAGAGGAAATTTCTTAGGCAAAGGAGCTAATTATCAATGTTACAGGTACCACAAGTGGGGGCATAGATCTTTTAAGTGTCATGAGGCGGAACAAGCTGGATAGAAGGGTGCGTATGTCGCACCTCCCCAAGAAGCAGAAAATGTGCCGCAAATAAGGGAAGCCTTAGTTTTGAACAAGGTGTTGCTGAAACCAGCCAAAGAAACAGCTGAACAAACTCAAAGGAAAGCCTTGTTCCGGACAGTTTGTAAGTCACACGGCAAATGTTGTAAGCTGATTATTGATAGTGGGAGCACAGATAATCTGGTTGCCACGGAGATGGTGGAGAAGTTGGGGTTGAAGCGGTTGAAGCACCCCACTCCTTACAAGGTATCATGGCTGCAAAAAGGCCATCAATTGTTGGTGGATGAGCAATGCGAAGTGGAGTTCCATTTCGACAGATATAAGGATAAGGTCATTTGTGATATAATGTCGATGGATGTATATCACATACTGCTAGGTCGGCCATGGCAGTATGACAGGAAGGTAGTACATGACGGGAAGAAAAACTATTATAAGTTTGTCAAAGATGGGATCAAGCACACGCTTTTACCCATCAAGGAAGAAGAGACAACAGAAACAAGCGGGACGAGAGTGTTACTAATTGGAGGAAAATAGTTTTTGAAGCAAATTGAAGACAATGAAGTAAGCTATGTTGTTGTAAGAAGAGTCAAGATAGTGCTGCTACACACAAAGGTGTCAGATTTGCCCATGGAAATTCAGCAGATGCTGCAGGAGTTCAACAATATAGTAGTGGATGACTTGCCAGATAAACTGCCTCCCAAGAGAAGTATAAGTCATCATATTGACTTTATTCCTGGATCAAGTCTACCGAATAAGGCAGTGTATCAGATGAGCCCCAAAGACAATGAGGAAATGAGAAAACAGGTGCAGGAATTGTTAGATAAAGGGTTGATAAGGGAGGGTTTGAGCCCCTAAGTTCCGACAGTTCTCACTCCCAAGAAAGGAGGAGAATGGAAAATGTGCATAGATTCAAGGGCCATCAACAAGATTACTATCTGATACAGATTTCCACTGCCATGGATGGACGACATGATGGAATGCCTGAGTGGGGCAGCATATTTTTCAAAGATTAATTTAAAGAGTGGGTATCATCAGATTCGAATCCGAGAAGGGGATGAGTGGAAAACAACCTTCAAAAATAATGAAGGACTATATGAGTGGCTGGTAATGCCATTCGGACTGAGCAATGCACCTAGTACCTTTATGTGATTGATGAACGAAATGCTGAAATAATTTATTGGAAAGTTTGTAATAGTGTACCTGGACAATATATTAATTTTCAACAAGACGAGAGAGGAACACTTTTGACATGTTCGCAAAGTGCTGGAAAAATTGCAGCAAAATAAGCTGTTGATAAATCTGAAAAAATGCACTTTTCTGTAAAAAGAATTGGTTTATCTGGGTTTCGTGATTGCATAAAACGAGTTGAAGATGGACCTAGAGAAGATTGCAGCAATTGTCTATTGGCCATCCCCGAAAAGTCTATTCGAGGTACGTAGTTTTCATGGGTTGGCAAGTTTTGACCGAAAATTTATAAGAAATTTCAGTGAAATCTGCGGACCTGTGTTGGACACTATAAAGAAGGCAAGTCAGCCTTTTCGTTAGACAGGGGCAGTAGAAAGGAAATTTCAGCTACTGAAGAAGAAGATCACAGAGAGACTGATCCTAAGATTGCTAGATTTTAAAAAGCTTTTTCAGGTTCACTGTGATGCAAGCGATACAGCCATTGGAGCTGTACTTAGCCAAGAAGACAAACATGTTGCATTTTTCAGCGAAAAGTTGAATGAAAGCAGGCAGAAGTATTCATCCTACAACAAGGAATTCCATGCTGTCGTCGAAGCACTGAAGCATTGGAGACACTATCTACTGGGGAATGAGTTTGTTTTATTCTCAGATAATTTTGCACTGCAATATGTGATGCAACAGCACAAGCTGAATCACAAGCATGCTAAGTGGGTTGAATATTTGCAAAGTTTCACCTTTGTGTTGAAACACATCAGCGGACAGGCCAACAAGGTGGCGGATACGTTGAGCAGAAGAGCCTTACTCTTATAGGAGAGTATGATACAAGTGCTGGGCTTTGAGCATTTGAAAGACTTGTATCATACTGACACAGATTTCAAGGAGGCTTATGAAGTGTGTCAGAATCCTTTGGTAAGAAACAATAGTCCATGGTTCGACTATAATTTGCGGGAGAAGTTGTTATTTAGAGGGGGACATTTATGCATCCCCGATTTTCTCAATGAGAGAGAATAAATTTGAGAGAAACATAGTGGAGGTCTAGCCGAACATTTCAACATAGACAAAACATTAGAGCAGCTCAGCCATTTTTATTACTGGCCAAAAATATGAAGGGATGTGTAAAGATTTGTGACCAGGTGTAAAGTGTGTCAGGGTGCAAAAGGACACAGTCAAAATACGAGACTTTACACACCATTTCCCATTCTAAGTAGACCGTGGGACTCAGTCAGCTTGGACTTCGTCTTGGGTCTACCAAGGACACAACGGGGATACGATTCGGTGATGGTAGTGGTGGACCGGTTTTCGAAGATGGCGCATTTCATCCCTTGTAGAAAAAACAGCAATGCCACTCACGTGGCCCAATTGTTCTTTATAGAGATCGTCAGGCTACATGGTCTACCTAAGTCCATTTTATTTAACAAGGACGTGAAGTTTACAGGGAACTTTTGGCGCACCCTATGGAAGAAGATGGACACGCAATTAAGTTTTAGCTCTGCTTACCACCCAGAGACCAATGGGAAAACAGAGGTGGTAAACAAAAGTCTGGGGAACCTGCTACGAATTTTGATCAATGAAAATTTGCGAATGTGGGATCGAGTACTTGCCCAGGCGGAGTTTGCTTACAATGACTCGCCCAATCACAACACGGGTTACAGTCCTTTTCAGATCTTATATGGTATGCATCCTCACGGAGTACACGAATTACGAGATCTAGGATAGTAGGAAAGACGTAGTGTTGATGGGGGGGATTTCGCTAAAGCAATGAATGATTTACACGAGCAGGTGAAAATAAAGTTGCAAGACAACAGTAAAAATATAAGCAGTGAGAAGATTTGAAATAGAGAGGTGCAGTTTAATGTAGGGGATGAAGTCCTCGCGCAGTTACGCAAGGAACATTTTCCTAGAGGTGCATATAACAAGCTAAAGTACAAAAAGATAGGCCCCTATAAAGTACTCCAGAAATTTTGAGTAAATGCTTATGAATTATAGCTTCCACCAGGAATAGGCATCTCGCCCATCTTTAATGTAGCAGACCCGTTTCCATACACTGCTGATCCAGAGGAAGATAGTACCACATAGCCTACATGGGACACACAGGAGGGAAGGAATACTTGGATGAGACAAATCCCTTACGCTCAGCCCCTCGAGATTGAGAGGATCCTCGACACTCAGGTGGCCAAGCGAACTCGGCGGAAAGAGTATCTGCAATATCTGGTCAAGTGGAAGAACCGTCCTATTGAGGACAGTTCATGGCTTAACGCTAGACAGATAGAGCAGGAGGGTTATTCAGTCGAGAAGCTCATGGACCGAAGTCATGAATTTTTCTTACCCCAGAAGCCTGATGTAGGAGCACCCAGCTAAGGGCATCATGACCAGGTGTTGGTCTCAGCCAAGAAGGACAGGTTCAAAAACTTTTAATTTCATTTACATTTGATAAATAAAATAGTGTCTAGGAATTAGTTTGTTTTATTATTAATTAGTTAAGAAACATTAGAAACAATACAGTTAAGGCAGTGTCACAACAACTGCATTGTTTTGTCATTTTCTTAGTCCATCTTACAAGTGTCTGTTCATAAACAAAAAAATGTAACATTGTAACTCATACAATACAAGAAAACCCAACAAGATTATCAACTATGTAACTACAAAGGGTAACTGTATGGTAATCGAGAACAGTTTGAGTAATTGTTCTAGCATAATATAAAAATCAATGTAATACAATCATGGAGGGGTTCAGCATATGCGAACAGAAATACAATACAGAGAATTTTTTCTTTCATTCAAGTCCATCTGTAACAGTTATTGTAATATTTACTGACTTTTCCCTTAATCATTGAGTAACCCAAACTAAGCAACTATTGTGCATACCTATCCTTTTCATTTATTTTCTCTCCTAAAGAACAAAAAGAAGACAGAAATTGGACAAGTATTCCCAGCACGAAGGCTGGCAGCAGACATCCAGAGTTCTACAATGAAACAAAATCACATTACGAATAGTTCGACCAAGAATGAGAATATAAACGCTGAGCAACAAAACCCAGGACGAAGATAACGAAATAGAACCAAAATCCACTGTTAATTATTTTCATTCCCGACAAAAGAAAAATATTTGTATACATATAATAGTCCAGAATACCCATTTGAACAGCGGAAGAACAATACAACCAGCAGAACCCTAAGGGCGAGGGTTTTGGACGGCCACCCTCCAAACAATGTTTTACAATTACAAAATTGTCGGAATACAAACGAGGGTTTGTACCAAACTAACCTAGTTCGCATAGCGACGACGAAGAAGTTCAAGTGGACGAGGACTAGGAGTCTACCCAGCAAATCGACAGGGACCAACTAGTAAAAACAAATTGATAACAGTAGCAGAGCCTACCGGGACAAGCCGTAGCGCTTTCAACAACCACGCCAAGGAACGAACCCCCACATGTGCAAACAAAACAAGGCAACATTGTCAGCCAACTATCAATAGAGAAAAAGAGGAGAAGCAAACAAAGGGTATGGAACTGAATGTACAGTGAATAAACTTTACCTGGAGATAGTCGCATGGCAAGAATGCAAACCCACTGAGTCACAGCCTGTGGTGATACCTTAAGACCAAGGAGCCTTTCTTGTTAGAACCGGAGGAAGACAGAGAGGGAAAATGAATCATTGAGAGATAGCATACCTAAAGAGAATTGCGAGTAGAGAAGGCCACCGCGACTCTGACCTGTAGCATGCAAACCCATTAATCAAATTCAACAACCAGAAGAACCTCAATAAAATGAGAACAGTGGAGTAGAAACAAGTTTAGCAACCAAATAGACAAAGGCAGTAGCCATTCTCTTACATAGACGAGTAGAACCGTCACACTGTGCCCAAGGAACTGAGCAATGAAGCCACCAGAACAAATGAAGGTGCCATGCCAATAGGCAACATAACCCATAGTTGGGCGCACACAGAGCCCGTGGCTCACCTCCATACATTTGCGGCACAAAACCTCACTTCCAGGCCAAACCCTCAGCACAACAAAGTCACAAGAGAAAAAACAAAGAAATGAAATAGAAGGCAGGGTTTTGGCGTAAACCAAAGAGCGGGAAACAGTAACCAAGGCAAGTACCGCCAACATAGCAGAATTAAAGTCCGTCATAAATGCCACCCAACGCAATCCAGAACCATCCTATGATTAAACCCTAATCACAAGTGTTAAGTCTCAAATCATTGTTTAAATCATTTAATTTTTAGTTAGCGTAGTCATATATTATTGTCAACCATTATAGTGTGGAATTGTGGGTTGGTCCCATAATATATACTTGAATATAGTTGACAGTTGTAGCATTATGTCTAATGACTATGAGTTGACTATGGATTATGACATGATTGTTAGTCTTGCTCAATGTTGATTTCAAATTGATAGATATGATTGTCTTGACATTTGGAACACATGGTTGACATGTGTAAACAGTTCCAGGAAACAGGCTTGGTATTAGCATGACGAGGTAATAATTGATGTGTTTATATAACTAACAATTGGGTGATGTGACAATATATAGTAAGACTAAGTTGCAACAGGGTAAAGATAAAAGAAAGGAATCAGGTAAGAATTCCTTTGGCTATGTTTGGAAACCCTAATTCCAAACAATGAGTGTGTTTCATACAGGGGGCCTTCTTAACCTTGATTTTGTTTGACATTATGTGGATATGTGCTATATTCATGAACATGTACTTGATAGTTATATTAGCTAGTCTTTAGTTACAGGTGGACTTGTCAAATGATTGGATTCCCTTGAGAGATGGTGTGGATGTGTTCAGTTGCAAGCAACATGCTTAACACAACAAGATGAGGTTGTTCAAGAATCTAGGGCAAATGTAGTTAGTATGATTCTTCTTAGCATGATAACTATTTGTGAGGTATTTTAACTTTTTGCTTATTAACACATTCTTATCTTGATATCATTAGTGTGTGCATTTCTTTCTTCATCAAACAGTTATAAAAATATAAGAGACAAGAAATCAAGATGTTGGCCTTCTACTAGGGCCAAAACCTCTCCCTCTTGGAGAGGAAAACCCGCAAAAAATTCTTCTTGTCGATATTCTACTTGACAAATACCAAGACCATGATCCTTAACCTACTAGGCCACTCCAAGACCAAGACACCAATCCTCTTCTTTGTCACTATTGAGATTATCATCATTGCTGCACCATCGAGGCCATCACTACTGTATCACTTCGTTATTGCTGCAACATCTTTGTTGTCCCTTCATTGAAGTCCTCATCAACTAGATCTTCCATGTTGATATATGTATTGGAGAGCTACCTTTTTTATCCACTGAGATCATGATTGTCTTCTTGTATCCTTTACCGAGATCATGACCATGTGAGGATCATGATTGCACCTTGACCAAGAATGTAACTATGTATGTACATCGATCATCCTTATCCATAGTTGTGAGAGTATGTGAGTGTGTACAACAGTCATCCTTATCTGAAAAGCCAGAGGGATCCTTCTCTTAACTGAAACACTGTCCTGCACCTTATTCTGAGACTTATGTAACCCTGAACTTGACTGAGATTTCAGAGAGGAGTGCGAGGATCTTATGTCCAAATGCAAGGGTGATGGCTCCTTTATATAGTAGTTTGTCCCTATATTTGATCCGACATGTCCACTGAAAGTGTTTTGTCTCCTTTTTGAGCCTAATTGTCATTTATATTTATCCTGAGGCCGACATGACTACCTTTCTACATCGTTTTGCTAGTAGACATCTCTGTTCTTGTCTTTGGAGGATTGTGGTTGCCTTGGAGGGCCTTTTAGACTAGTATATATATTTACACATATGCTCAAGAAGAGCTCTTTACATGTCTTTGACTCTTTGACTTTCTTAGACCTATGGAATGAGCAAGAAACTCATTCTCATAATTTTCAAAAATAATATTTCTTTTTCTTGACAAGTACAAAAATCAAAGTTACATTTGTAAATACTGAACCTAGTTACACTTTCTTCAACGCTCCCTATTAACTAGGGAGGTATTCATAATGGTACTTAGTTATTCTCAATCTGAAGAATTTCTCATAAGAAGAATCGGATTGGTAATCCCATCTGTATAACATCATATCAATCAACATTGTCATAGTGCAAGTCCTTGACTAACAACTCCATCTCTCCATGAGATCATGAGCTACAATGCTGGCAATACCAATGATTTATAGACACCTTCATCATTGTCTCTTAAGGTACATATGCGCCTAGGTTTTCACTGAATATGACCTTGTAGGACTATTCATATCTTGGGTTCCCAGCCCTCAAGGAATATCGGTCCTCTTGCCTACTCTTATCTTGGATGCCCTACACATCCTCAAAGAGTATCAGATGCCATATGATTACCCAATCCTCCCATTATTTCTTCTCAAGTGAAGACAAGAATGTTGTGTCTATCATGTGTCTACATTTCCATTCATAACATTCATCTAGACTTATGCCTGTTAGTCCTGGTCTAGTGCATGACACATGAATTGGAAAAACACAATTGTCACTCGTTTGTAACCACGGGTGATCTAATTCAAACTCCCTCTTTATCAGGGACTTTTCAGAGCTCCCTCTTAGCTAGGGACTCTTTTATACATCAACAGTTTCTTCTTCGTGGGTTCTTCAGCTGCTTAATCAACTTCTCTCCTTGATGTCATGAAATTTAGTTGAGCTTCTTCCTTGAAGGGCAACAACCATCGATCACTTTCCTTCTTATTTTGTCATGTCATCCCTTTCTTCATGGAAAGTGGCCTTCTTGGCATACATCTAGAATGTTCTTCATATGGATACTTCTTTTCTCTCCATGCTTCTTTTAGGAGTTTTCATCCATCGCATGAGTGTTGGTTTTACTTATTCTAGTAGCCCTACATGAACTCATCCAGATATTACTCAAGAAATCAGAACATCATAATAAATCAAATCATACCTTACGAGATGGCTCTTCATCATGACATATTCTGAAAGGTATCAACATCCTGAATACATGTTGACACACCTCCCAAAGATATCCATTGTCAAGGGTCTTCATTATCAGAGTCTTCATATCTCCCTGGGAGATTTCCTAGTCAAGTTTTCTTGGTCTTTTGGATGTTGATCACCTTCATCAAGGTTTCATATTGATCTCTTCCTTCCTCACACATTCCATTCCCAGGATATTTCAATTAGAGTTTCTTAATTGTAGTCAACCACCTCATACTTCATATGAGGACATATTATGTTGATTTCATCTAGTGTTAGTTATGCGTTTTTGCATCTTTTCAAAGGAGGAAATCCTTTTCTCTTGATCATGCTTCTTAAGATAGAAGTGATGATCAATATGACCTGCAACCATACGACATGACATTATAGAGTTAAATACATGCATACATACCTCATCTTACCTTTAGGTCATCTAGGCTTTTTCCATCAGCTCCCTTGATTGAATAGATCTTCAATCCCTTGATCTACTTCATGTCATCACACCATTATCTCATGGATTCCATAAGTTGGACTTCTTGTTGAAACACTTACTTCCTCTCTAGATTAGTGAACCCTACGATGAGGATTCCATTAAAGAATTTTTGAGGATCTTGTATATCCCCAACTAGCAGATGCTTCCTTTTGACTTGATGTATGATAAGCCTTAGATGAATTCTTTATTTTCTTCAATGTCCACTAAGGTTCCCAAGAGCTATATATCCTACATGCTTGTCTGCCATGGATTTTGTCCTTCATGACTCCCATTGTGATGTCACGATCTCTTGTTTCTAATGCTTCCATGATGCCATGATGCATCTTATTATCGTTGTCATATCTTATAATATCAGATTTAAGAGCTTATGATAGGACCCTTTTGTGAGGGATACTATCTTACTTATAGGATAGATTTGATACTCCCTCTTTCCTTGACCCTTTTCTTCAGATTTCTTCATCTTTCAGTCATATGAGCTTCCAAAGTATTTCTATAACACTGAATCTTTACTATACTTATTTTTGTCTTTGCTTAAGGACCAACCTTTCTTTTCCTTTCTGCACACGGTTGAATTATTTTATCCTTTAATACTATAGACAACAACTTGTCTTTCTCTATCTAGCATATAGACCACAAATTGTCAGGTGAGGTAACCTTCTTTGTTTATTGATATTTGTTACCTTACTCATGAATGATGACTACCTTCTCATCATCTTTCCTAGATCCTCATGAAGTTGTTCCTTTATTCTTTGATAACTTTACTATTGTGTAGGTCTAAGTGACCTTTTTTACATTAATTTTTGAGAGTATATCTAACATTTCATATATCTCTCTTTATGTCTCCTCTTCCATTATTTAGGTATGAGAGGACTTTTGAGTGATATCATATGAATCCTATGAGTCTCTTGATAAATTCAAACAATGCTTGACCTTCATAAACCTTTTCATAGATATCAATGATTTCTCTTTTCTATGAGGATTATGACAATCTTCCTTATTCTATGCAAGGAATTTCGATTATCTAACCAATTTTTAAATCCCCTTGCAATCATGAAATCATTTAACCAAATCTGATTATGAAATTGAAAGATACTTACTTGGTGTGTGAAGATGAGATATTCACCTTGATGCTTCTTTTGCTTAAGCTTCCCATCGTTAGTATCCTTTCAGCACGACTTCCTTGGAGGCCTTCTAGCACCATGACATTAGTAGTCTTGACATCACTGAGACAGCTTCACGACCTTCCCAATTCATTTATAAGGTACTTTTGACTTCAACATATTGTTGATATGTTAGTGATACTATGTTATGATCCAACATCTTGCTATTGAGATCATAATCATAGACAAAATTCGAGATTGTAACAAGTATATTGGTATGGCATTGCACAATGATGTTTATGTGTATTGTGTAGGGAGGCAATGTACTGAGAGCCCAAAATTTGTCAATGAATAACATAACTAAACTGTGGGTGGCACTGTATAGATAGACTGTCTCATCACCGAAACTACCTTTATGTAATAATTGTATTGAGACAATGATGTAATCATGGATTGTGAGAGATATTCCTTGGATTACTTCTGCAATATATATGTATACCTGAGACTATATTTTATGGCATGTAGAAATTTTAGCTATCAAGAAGTGAGGATCACTGGTATACTGCATCAAACTGAGCATGAGTTGAGTGCATCACTGTAATTACTGAATTTGATACTCCATGATTGTTGTAGACCTCGTTGTTGTATACTTGCTCCTTTAATCCTTTCAACCTGCTTTGTTGTCATTGAAGATAGATCATTGTATGTCTCTTTTGCTGCCCTTCATTTGACTTCAGCACCTTACCTCTAATACCATGTTGAAGAATCTAGGGCAAATGTAGTCACTATGATTCTTCTTAGCATGCTAACTATTTGTGAGGTATTTCAACTCTTTTCTTATTAGCACAATCTTATCTTGATATCATTAGTGTGTGCATTTCTTACTTCATCAAACAATTACCAAAATACAAGAGACAAGAACACAAGGTGTTGGATTTCTGCCAGGGCCAAAACCTCTCCCTCTTGGAGAGGAAAACCTGCACAAATTCTTCTTTTAGAGATTCTACTTGACGAATACCATGACCATGATCCTTAACCTACTAGGCCACTCCAAGACCAAGACACCAATCCTCTTCTTTGTCACTGTTGAGATCATCTTCATTGCTGCACCATCGAGGCCATCACTACTGCATCACTTCATTACTGTTGCAACATCTTTGTTGTCTCTTCACCAAAGTCTTCATCAATTAGATCTTCCATTTTGATATATGTATTGGAGAGATGCCTTTTGATCCACCTAGATCATGATTGTCTTCTTGTAGCCTTTACCGAGATCATGACCATGTGACGATCATGACTGCACCTTGACCAAGAATGTAACTATGTATGTACAACGATCATCCTTATTCGTAGCTGTGAGAGTATGTGAGTGTGTATAATAGTCATCCTTATCCAAAAATCCAGAGGAATCCTTATCCTAACCGAAACATAGTCCTTCACCTTATTCTAAGACTTTTGTAACCTTGAACTTGACTGATATTTTAGAGAGGAGTGCAAGGATCTTACTGTCCAAATGCGAGGGTGCAAGCTCCTTTATACAATAGTTTGTCCCTATATTTGAGCCGACATGTCCACCGAAAGTGTTGTGTCTCCTTTGTGAGTCGACTTGTCATTTATATTTATCTTGAGGCCGACATGACTACCTTTCTTCATCATTTTGGTGGCAGACATCTTCGTGCCTGTCTTTGGAGGATTGTGCTTGTCTTAGAGGGCCTTTTAAACTAGTATATATATTTACACATATGCTCAAGAAGAGATTTTTACATGTCTTTGAATCTTTGACTTTCCTAGACCTATGGAATGAGCAAGAAAATTGTTCTTATAATTTACAAAAATAATATTTCTTTTTCTTGACAAGTACACAGATTAAAGTTACATTTGTAAACACTGAACCTAGTTACACTTTCTTCAACAGAGGTAACTTGTGTATTGTTATGTTTATTTATGCACTAACAATTATGTGTTAATGAAGACATGATGCAGTGAGTTTCATCGCGAGAGAGATTGCCATGAAATCTTGAAAAAAGCTCAGGTTGAGCTTTCCTTGGGAACCATGATGATTGAGTCATGGTGTTTGTTACTAGTCTTGTGCTTTTGGTCCTTTATGATTTGTTGAGCTTGATTTGCAGTTTTGTTTATGTCTGGTGCAAGGCCTTGCCACTTTGGTTGTGTTGTATTATTGTCATTGGCTTTCATGACCATCTTCTTGTTTGTTTCTTGACTTGCCTTTTATATTTTGAGTCTTGGGAATTGGTTCGGAAAGAGGAAAGTTGATGGAGCTCGGGAGAGCTGTGTGGTACCCAAAAGGTAGTGTAAGATTCAAATGAAGTTTGGTGCATGAGTAAGCACAACAAAAGGTAAGACTATGACAGTCGGTTGGACTGGTTATCTCCATTGTGGTAAATGGACAATGACAAAACAACCATGGGAAAGGAAATCAAGAAGAGGTAAAGTAAATGGAGTTGAGGTGTCAGATCCCCTGGATATGTTGGGATTGTTGTTCTCAATATTGCACATGTGTTGCATGAATAAAGAATTTCTCTTAACCTTGACCTTATAATATCTGGAAATTTTGTTGTGCTCATGATTATGTTGATGTTTATGTATGTATACATGTAAGCTTGTATGTGTGTCATGTTTGATAGGCTGATCATGAATAGTGATTATTTTATGCTAATGTTTATATGTACATATGTATGTATGTATGATGTTCACTGACGAGATCACTATTATTTTACGATGTATGTATGTGTACTTGTATCTATGTCACTATTTGACAGGGTCATTAAAAATCATTCTTGTGGAGGAATGATTGCTTACGTAGGAAAATGACATGAAGAGGTTCCTGGTCTATGAGGAATCAAGTGGGAAGAGTAGTCATGACAAACATATGAGGTCGGTATCATGTAAATATGAATTTATATTGTATGTTTGTATTATGCCTATGCTTATGTTATGGACAAGTTATATCGACGGATACATTAGCAAAGTGAAAGTAGTGTGGTCTGCGACATGCTAGGACAAGCATGGATGACACTGGAAGCAAGGTTGCTTGGTAAAGAGTTAGTGTGGTTTTGGATGTGTGGTGTGATTGTTGTGCATATGCCGTATATTTTGTACTTGTTGCACCTGTGATGTTGTGTCCATGTAGTGTGGTGTATATTTAGTGTGTGTACATCTTGATTATGTAATGTTATGTACATCGTGTAGTACAAATAATGTTGTATGAATGTTGCATATTCAATGCTGGGTAGAGATGGTGCTATGTACATGTTGGATATGCGGTATTGTGTACATGTATTGTGTGCATGATGGATATGCGATGTTTTGTGCCTATGGTGTTGTGCACATGTTGGATATGAAGTGTTGTGTACAAATGATGCTATGTAAATTTTGGAAATGCCATGTACAAGTGGTGTTGCATGCATGTTGTACATGTGGTTCTATGTTACATATGGCATGGTGTGCATGATTGTACAATTGGCGTTGTGTGTATATGGTTTTGTGTACATGTTGTACAAGTGTCATTGTGTGCGAGTGTGGTTGTGTACATGTCTTACATGTCGCGTTGTGTACATGTGGTGTCGCGTACATGTCATGCGTGTGGTACTATGTACATGTGGTATTGTGTACACATTGTATAGTGGTGCAGTGTACATATGACATTGTGCACACATTGAGTAGGTGGTGTCGTGTACATGTGATTTTGTGCACACGTTGTGCCAGTGGTGCTTGGTACATGTGGTACTGGTGTACGTGTGGGATTGAGTGCATGTCATACATGTTGTGTTGCGGACATGCGGTACTATGTATGTGCATTGTGCAGTCATGGTATCATGACATATGCATTCATTGTGTTGCACTCTAGACATGTATTTGTGTTATATTGTACATCAGGTGTAGTTGCATGTGTTGTATTGTGCATTGGGTGTAGGTGTATGAGTTGTGTTGTATACCAGGTGTACGTGTATGCATTTTGTGGTGTTTCATGTTGTGTGCGGATGAATGTCTTTTGATGTACATTGTGCACGTATACGTACATACACTGGGTGTAGGTGTATGTGTTGTATGTCAAGTATAGGTGCATGCGTTTCATGGTGTTGTATGGCATGTGTGGTTGTATGTGTGTATGTGCACCTGGTGGAGGAGAAGACACTGGGTGTTTGCTTGGTGTGGAAATTGATCCAGTCTGTGTACAAAAGAAAAAATACCAAAGAAAGGATCAATGAAAGATAAATATCGGTGTTGTATTTCGGTTTTCCTATGCATATGATTTATGATTCTGGTTTATGATGGTTACATGTGATTTATAATTTTGATCTATGATGGTTGTGGGTTGAGCCTTCCTTTCCTTGACATTTTCCTCTATAGAATGGACGATGGTTCTATTTCTCACCAAGTTTTTTCGCAGAAAAACTCACACGAAACAATATCTTCATGCTAGTTCTCATCATTTTCCTGCTCAAAAATTTGGTGTTCTCAGCACCCTTGCCACCCGCGCTCTTAGAGTCTCTGATGAAAGCCACCTAGAGCAGTAGAAATCTCGTCTCCTTGAATTTTTTTAAAATAATGGGTACAACAGAACTCAGAGCCTCAAGTCCTTTCAAAGAGCCTGTAAGGAGTCCAGAGTTAAAACTGCTCGGGTTGATACTATCTCCAAGGTTCATCTCCCTTTTATTCAAGGGACCACAGATAGGATTGCCCATATCCTTAGACGGAATAATGTTTGCTCTTAGTTCAAACCTCTAAGGACCATTAGGAATTCTCTTGATTCAGTAAAAGACCCTATGAACCCGAAGGACATGAAAGGCGTTTACTTGGTTCCATGTTCCTGCGGTACTCCATATATTGGAGAAATGGGTCGATCAATTAACCAAAGGATCCATGAGCACGTGACAGACATTAGACACAATCATTCCCACTCATCATCTTTAGCCGAGAATGCGGAGAAATCCAAGCACCATGTCTGTATTGAAGATGTTAGGGTTGACCATTTCCACCATAGGAAGCTTAGGGAGGCTATTAAGATTGAAAGGCATGCCAAGAATCTCAACAAAGATGATGGTTGGAAGTTGAGTAAAAGTTGGATTCCGACGCTCTCCTTATGATCCTCCTGTCTCCCTTTCCCTCCTTATTTGTCTCTTTTTTGTTATATTTGTATATAGGTATATCTGCTCAAGCTCCTCAACACTTTATATGATGTAATTTCCCTCCTCTCTATATCTTATGTCCTCATCTTGATTCATTTTTTACCCCTTTTTTACTTGATTAAAATCAATTATTAAATTCCTAATTACTTCAATAATATATAGCCTTTATAATATGTAGATCTATACCTTATTAGTTTTTTATATTATTTATAAACTCCTTGCATATGTTTTTAACCCTTATTATTGATGATTATTCTTAGCAATATATTATTCATTAATGCTATTGTATAACTAAATTTATAATATTAATTAATCCCTAACCCTTACATTAACTTTATTCATTACATTTGAGATTTTGCTAGATTTAAATCTCCTAACCTTATTATTATTTAGTATTACATAGCAACTAGTATTAACTTATTCTCAAACCAACCTTATAACTTTATTATTATTTAATAACAATATTTTATCAATCACTTATTCTTAACTCCCCGTATTAATTCTCTTAACAATATCCATACTTCGAACTTCTACTGTATAACTAATTTATTTATTTTAATAATTTATAACTAGTTTTAGAATATTAAAAAATAAATAGATAAAATAACTAAATAAAAATAAATAAATAAATAAATAATTATTCACTTGCTTGACTATTCTCCAATGACTAGTTTTCAACCGCTAACTTTGGGCAATGATGCATCCTTACTATTTATTCATGAAGATTGTATGATTTTTTCACCTTGTTGTGAGGATGAACCACATTGGTTGGTTTGAAATGTCGACCTAATCCTAATGATGTGATTAATCTAAAAGATATTTATCTAGAATATGGATCACAAAAGTCTCAGATCTAACATTTTTATACATGTTGATTTGGTCAAATACGCTAGTTTGACTTGTTGTGACAGGAAGTAAACATGATTGCAAGTGTATCTTATTGAGGAGCTACCAATGAGGTATGATTTGAAGTTATTTCAACTTATTTTTAGTCTAATAGAAGTTATGTGATTGCTAAAGGGAGAATGGAAATATCTGGTTGGGTGGTTAAAATCAACTGCAAGAATCAACAACAACAGTGAAAAGAATTGGAATATGCAGCAGTATGTTGGAAAAGCACTTCAAGAACAGGGCCATTGTGGGATACGTGTACCCAATTGTGTCCATTTATTGCCACGAGCATATTATTATGGTATGATGGTTTTGAGGCAGGTATATGCCTTGGTGTTTGTATCTTCCAATGGGAGGAAGCCTTACCAAGGGATGGACTGCCCGAGATGGGGGTGCGAGCGGAACTTGGAAGGTGAGTGACTGCACAGAAGCGATGACCAGATTTCCCAAGGGAATGTGTAGCAGAGAAGGGAAGGTCACAGATGGATTTGTTTTGGTCATTAGCATTGCCAGATGGAATCAGATGCACATTGGGAGTGTGCATTAGAACAATGAGTTGGTAACTGTTCATTGAGAGGACAATTGGTGCGAGAATATAACACTAGACATTGGATGAAGATCTGAATTTGTAGTGGATTCTGGACTTCTTGGGAAGGAGGTGAATCCTAGTATTACTTTGAGGGTGGAGTTGTGAGCCTCTAGATTCCATTATTGCGGATACAGGCATCGTATCTTTTATTTGTTGGTTGAGCAAATGTGTATGCACATATATTATTGTAAATATTGTATCGATCTAGATTTATAAAGCTCCATAGGCAGTATGGTTATTTGTTGGTTGAAGTAAATGTGTCTGTGTTTATTATAAATACTGTAATGAGCTGTGTTATAAAGCTCCAATAAACGGTATGTTTGTCATGTTTTAGCAGGTGGTCATTGTAAATACTGCAACGAGATGTTTTATAAAGCTCCATGAGAAGTATGTTTTGTTTTCAGCAGTCTTGTTGGTTATACGTGTCATTGAACAACGAGGACGGTATTCCCCCAAGTGGGAGGGTTCTGTAACAACCCTGATGAAAATTTCATGTAAAAATATATAAGGCCACGGTGATGGGACACGTATTCCAAGTTGAATGGTGGCGAAACATCCTAATGGGTGTTGATTCGATTTATTGTGGCTAAAGAAATTAAAAAAGGCAATGGCTAACATTTTGGAAAGGCGTGAAGCCTTAATTGGCATCTTATTTATGAAAATAGTGGAAATTAGGAGAAAGGTCACAAGTTGCATGTGAGAAGGAAAATGAAGGAAAATAATGGGAAATCAAGAAAATAGAGGCCTCATTCATAAAAAAAAAAAGATTTTGACGATCAGTGGGTAGGACTTGGTCAGTTCAATTTTGGAGCTCTTTCATTATTATCTCTCTCTCTCATACACTTGGATACTTAGATTTTTCTTGGAGAACTCTTGGAGGCTGTGGCATACTTGGAGTTTTGGAGCAAGAAGGAAGAGGAAGAGAAGGAAAGTGCAAGAGGGAATCAGTATTAGCAGCTACAACGGGTTTTTCTTGTAGGTACCGAGTTGCATGTATGTTTTCCTCACTAGTTTTTGCATGTATGACACATGCATGTGGTTTCTTGGTTATGATATTTCATAAGCATGGACGATTGCATGGATTGATAATGGATTTTCCTAGCCTTGCCATTTCCTGGATAGCCATGGTGACTATGGGTTTACTTTCTTGTTGTGTTTTTGGTTGGTTCTCATGTTTCCTTAACTTGGGTCGAGTTATTAATTCCTAGATCCTTGGTTGGAAAAACGCTCTGGAGCCCGGTAAAATTGTGGGGTGAGTTACTATTCATAGAGCCTTGGTTGGACAAACGCTCCAGAACCCGGTAAAGCTGTGGGTTGAGTTACTAGTCCTGGAGCCTTGGTTGGAAAAACACTCTAGAGCCCTGTATGGGCTGTGGGTTGAGTTACTAGTCCTGGAAGTCGAGTTGGAACAAATGCTCTGGAACCTTGTAAGGCTTGGATGGAGACCGATTTGATGATGGTTTTGTCATGTCTGACTGTGAGTTGGAATCATTGTTTGATGGATTGAAGTGGATGGCCTCTGGAAGCCCTGGGTGGTGTTTGATTGATGTGTTCTATGGGATCCCATATTCATGCTTGGAATATTGCACAGGGGTGAATGGCTTAAGAGAGATTTGGCTCAACCATTCTACGGTCGAGTGGAACATGGAAGTCCCATCATAGGTTTGGATTTTTCATCATTAATGAAAGGTGATATCTCCCGTTATTTCTATGAGTATTTTGATGGATTATATGTGGTGTATATGGTTGTCATTTTATTGATATTTTTGTCCCTATTATGCTGGTTATATGTATATTTTATGACAACAATGATGTATGGATCTCAACATGTTTTTACTCGTATGTGAATGGATAACGTGTCTATGACCTAATGGATGAATATGCAACGAATGACATGAGGAATCAATGGTTCATAGCGATTCTAAGATAAGTATGAGATCCCTACACTTAATTATGTTGTTTACACCTGTAGGTTACATGTTCACGATATGTTTAATGAAATGCCTGTCTTGCCTAGTAGGGATCTAGCTAAGGTCTTGATCATCTCATTGCTTTTAGATCATTGTTTCCCTATAATATTCCTAATTCTAAGCATTCATTCCATTATGGGCAGTGGCTTGGGCTTTAGGCCTAAAAAAGTGGCTTAAATCTCGAGGTCGCTGACACAACACTAGCAATTTTGGTCCAGAGTCGCTGGTAGGCAGGCATGTGAGAGCAACTTTAGGTTGTTGGTCGCTCCCTTTCCCATAACATGAGAATGACTATCACATAAGATACGTAAAACAATAGTGGGACTCAGGGACAAACTTTATGAGTGGATGAATTTTCTTTTAAGGATTTTATTGATGATGTTGGATGTTTGTATGGTGTGTTATGCCAATTCCATTTCCTTAAGGTTACCTAGGAGGTTTAATCATATCATAGTGGCCTCTCATCGCATGTTTACCTCGACTGGTCGGTTGCTTGGGTAGATGTGGGAGGAGGGTGTTACAAGAACTATGAGCTCTATCACAACAAGGATGACCAAAGTCCATAAGACACTAAAATGAAATTGGTGCTGTCAGAAAACTCTTATGAAGATCATGTCATATAAGAAGCCCTCGAAGGAGTGGACTTCAACTCAATAGCAGAGGAATGGGAAAAAGTTGGCTTGGTTGCCATATATAAGGAGCACATACAAAAAATAGAAGGAGCTTATTTATCACAAGGGGAACTAAAACATGGTACGATCAGGAAACTGCCTAGAGGATTTGACTCTTAAAGGAATCTTAGCAAACATCACAGTGGATCATTATAACCACAAACGTCCTAGTCGGAAGAGAGGGAGGAAAAACATAGGCCAGCTCCTCCAGGAGCTAGGAGCAAGACTACTCAATGAGGGCAAGGTAAGAGCTCTCACTCCAACGCCTCATATTTATAAATGAATTGCATCTCTTGGGACATTAGAGGCTTAAACGGCCCAGAAAAAGAAGGCTCCTAAAACACAAACTCACAGTATAGAAAAAAGACATAGTACTCCTACAGGAAACCAAGCATGCCATGGAGAACCTACTTACACTACTAAAGGATTGCTTTAAGAGCTATAACTACCTTGCCAATTCAACCCTCGACTCTATAGGTGGGCAATAGATTCTTTGGAAGAGCTTCGTCTATGAGTTAACTTACTCTATTCCAACTCTAATTTGCATCACATCAGTCATAAACATTGTTAGCACTCTGTGATTTCCCTAGTCTAAGAAAGGAATCCCAGAGGCAACCACAAACCACTTTAGGCCAAAATCTAGCCCTTCTAGACTGGAGAGGGCTCTCTCACTTAGGTTACTCAACAAATAGGATTTTAGGCTAGGTTATAAGCTCAACAAAGTTTGGGTTTTTAGAGGTTTGTTGATGAGAAAAGGGTTATATCCATTGGGCATGGATTCATGTCAAATCAGATTTTGTCCAGTGGGATGATGGAAAAGAGAGGGTTTCTCCACATGGGCAAGGTAGGCAACTTTGGTGGTGCATTTAGATCAAACTTTTGTAAGAAGGTGAATGTATAAAGGGTGAAAAACTAACACATTACAACATTAAATCATGGATGAATTCTAAAGTTTTGTTTTAGTTGAAAACATTGACAACTTGGCAAAATAAAATAGAGCATTCATTAAAGATGAATTCCGAATTAATCATTTGGTTTTCCAAGAAAGAAGATGCATGTAACAAACCTCCTTAACCTACCCCATAAAATAACCTCTAGACCCCATATTTTTTTTTGTCTTGATTACAATTAAGATTTCATAGTCATCACGAGTCAAGTGAACCAAGGATCATAACCACGGTGAAATATCAAAGAAGAGAATCTTATTCCTAGGGTGTAATATCACATGCTCTCCTGACATGCAACCCTTACAAATATTTTAATGTCTTCATGTAATATTCCATGCAACATTAATAGAACATTTCCCTATATCTATTTCCGTTAGCATAGGCATGCATCTTACTTCAGGCATAATCAAAGCTACTACTCTCTCATCTATTATGCACATGTAAGGATACCTACACCGTCCCTAACCAACACCGGGATGAGTGTGTTTAGATCTAGTTTCCAGAGTTTATAATTCAATCAACCACTTACGTTTTCATCCACTTAATAGGTTCTACTACTACATCATAATGCAATAAGAACATATGCATGATAAGAATCCATCGTTTTCATCATAAATATTACTCTTAAGCAACAGAAAGAATGAAGACCGACCTTATTGAGTACACATACCATAGATCCTTTGACCATCATAGACTATTCCGTTAAAGGCATTATACCATTTGATCTGCATGTAGCCACCACTATCTGCCATGTTAACTGGCCACCACTATCTGCCATGTTAACTGGAGTCTTTATATAACAATATATACGTACTCTGATCCGTTAAAATGATGATTACCTTTAGATTCATTGGATATTACACACATCCACATGCATAAAATGATATTAATTACAAGGATACAAATAAAATCATCAATAGATATCTTATGCCATACAAGTACAGAAGCAGAATACATCAAGGAAGAGAAATCAACTTATAGCACCTTAATGCATGGATTAAACAACAGGATGATCTGGCTTCATGGTTACAGACTTAGAACCAAAATCATTGATCAGGTATAGTTACCATTATCCTATACAATGATTACATATGTTAAAGGCATACCATTTCCTTCATTAAATTAATGATCTAACTTCCTACTATACTCTTGAATTGAATGATCTAACCATTTCAACAATAGGAAAATAAATTTAGAGTTAAGAGACAACATACAATTCCCGCATATTAAAACAACTAAAACCTCACATGGAGGGAGGTGCACCACCACCCAGCCATGAATCACCTCTGATCCCCCCCGAGCCGAAGATCTTGCCAAGGATCAATTGTCCTCAATTGATCAATACACTGGGTATTTAATACCCTCTTTCATGATTTAGTTACCATTAACGGCGTACCACTTTTATGGATTTTTCCATTTGCCTAGGTCTTTTTCGGAAAAGCTCGTCTTTATCTCCCACGAGGATTTTCCACATAAAATCTTGCCTTTATCTCCCGCAAAGCTTTTATGTCTAATGGATCTTTATCTCCCATCCATCTGATGGATATCCAATCCATCCAAGCTTATCTAGAATCACATCTAGAAGATTTATCATGAAAGATTAGTCTCTATCCCATTCCTCATGGGATTTGGCAAGAATATCCTCTCTCTTAGTGCTCCACCCTCCAAGTGATTTATTTTATTAATTCATTTAATAACACATTTGCTTTTCATATTACATATCACCTAGCTTTCCTCAACTTAGGTTTAAAATAGTTTAACCCATAAAGGAGGGTATCACACCTAGCTTTAACCTAGCTTAGGTTTACAAACATTTAACACACAAGGGAGGATATCACACCTAGATTTATCTTAGATTAGGTTTACAATAATTTAGTACACAAGGGAAGGGTGTTACATACTCCCCCCTTAAATTTTACATTGTCCTCATTGTATCACTGCATCATGTCCTCGTTCATAGGTAACTGGTTTATGAATCAACAGCTCTCATGGCTCTGCCATCTGATGCAATTTTTTCGATATACATCGATCACAAGGAGTGCTCCTCTTCCATAGCTACATTGGCCACCAAGAGTGCTCCTCCTTTCATGGCTACTTGTAACATTATTCAAACCATTTGTCAGAATTTATAGATGCATAATTTTAACTATGATATATATCATGGTCGGTTACTTAATATTATTATTAAAGAAACTATTGCTTATCATTTATTTTATCTGAAGAATGCATGTTCTCTGCTTGCATTCTTTCAAGCCTTTGTGTTCTTGTCAAACACCTGCTTCTTGCAGTCTCTATACATACTGTTAGCGTTTGAGATGTCACCTAGGCTGAGATAGACAGACCTCAAAGCTACATCAAACCATTTCACCTCGTAGCTAGCCCTACGAGGTATGAGAAGGCTCTCTCGGGTCAAAACTAGGTGGATTTTGTCAATAGGATGATTTGACCAATTAGGAACAAGGATTTTAGGCTAGTAAACTGATAAGGGGAATTGAGTTTAAGTTTTTGGGTTTTTTGGTGGCAATTGGAGGGAGTGCAATTCAGGGTGCGGGGATTGAGCTCAGTTTTTGCAGGTGGGTCTTTGGGGCAAGGTAGGAGTCTATGCTGATGCCTTTAGCTGAAAGAGATGATCAGGGAAGAAAGAAGAGAGGCTAAAGAGGGCAAACAATGAATTCGAATCCTCTCTAGACAGTGGAAAACATAAATTTTAAACAAAATTGAAAGCTGAGCATGGCATGCATGAATTCAAACTTTATCACTTCTTTTGTTTAAATAGCAGCAAGAGATTAAGAAATGGAACACATAAACACACTTACAATGACAAGTAGGAAACACACCATCAACATAATAATCCACAAGAATCCACAATGAAGTCTGCAAAACCCTGGCCTTCCTTTTCCTCAAATTGCAAAAATACAAGTCAAAAATACAATAGAGCTTCTCCCTCTAGAGTCCAACCATGAAAATGAGAAAGAGAAGGCATAATATAGAAGGTCTAACTCCTTTCCCCACCTCTAGGGGTCGAGCTCAGCTTTCTAGGAGCTGT
>APFE031706321.1:148757-196063 GCA_000404065.3 Pinus taeda
TGGAGGAATCTGGAAGGAAAGACCCCTGACAAGTGGCTCACAAATGAGGGCCTGACATATGGCTCAAAAAAGATAAAGTCCAACAATTTGCGCTTGGGCCACACTTCTCCTACATTCGGTATCCCGGTAGCCTCTGAAATCATCTCTGGAGATAGCACAAAATTCACCCCTGCAAGAGTGACCTGCCCATCATGAAGGTGCAAAACAAATAAACGTGGCAACTCGCTATGATGATGAATGTGAGCAAGCCTCTCACAGAACTGAAAACATGACATGTACCGAAAACCATTCATTGCCAAAGGACAAGCCTGCAATGCTGCCAATGAAGTAGGTTCCTGTCTCCTATGGTGACCACCCTTCTTAGGAAACCTCTGTTGTATCACCACCTCTGTAGCTGATGAATGGTCATCACTAGGCTCATAACTCTCGGTGTCTGACATGGTTTTGGAACAAGATGAGCAAGCTGAAAGGTAAATAGAACTGCTGCCTCTGCCTTCAAAATGCTGAGAAGTATGCTGCTTTCAAGGGGAAAAAATCATAAGGGAAATGTTAGGGGAGGGATTTTTAATAAGGAATGGGAAATAAAAACAGGGATTTTTAGGGAAAATTCACAAAATGTAACACATATCATCTCATCATTTTTAAGAAATCATTTGCAACGAAACCATGTATGATAGGGACCAAGGGAAAAAACATATGTTATGACAGGGGTATGGGACAACATTGTTCATTTGATTTTTGTCCTTTAATGAAGCAAACTCTGTTATCTGAAAGGAATTTATATACATTTGGTGATAAGGGAAAAAGGGCTTCATTTATATTTTTATCACACAGAGAAAAAGGGATTTCATTCTTCAAAAGGGAAAGGGTAAAAGGGAAAACAGAGTTTTGGTTTAGGAATACACAGCAACATTATTTTTGCATATCATAACCACAGCAATATATCCATTCTGAACATATACACAGCTGCATTCTTTAATGTTTCTTTTTATAAATCTCATAACAGCAGCCTGCCTTTTTTATACCCAACCATATCTCTTTTTTTTTTCATATTTGGGTCATTTTGGCAATTTATTTTTATTTTTCTTTTCACATCAATTTTTTATGTATACATTTTTTTTTTATTCTTTTGTTTATTTTCTTGCTGTAGGTCCATTTAATTTGCTTGTTGTGGGAAGGAGAAGGGCATTTTAGGGTTTTTTTGGAATATGAAGGGTATTAGGGTTTAGTGAAGAAATTTGGGCAGGGATAGATTTTGTAGGAATATGGGATGGGAACCTTGTATTTCTTGCAAACGAAATAAAGGAAATAATGAGATAAAAATGTAGCAACATTTGTGAATTTAATTGACAAGGAAACAAGGATGGGATGAGAGGGATTTAACCTTGAAAAACAAACAAACCCTAGCACATTTGCCTACATTAACAACAGCTAAATTTCACCATTTCTCTTGCAAATTTTTGAAGAAGAAAACCATTAGATACATCATCATTCAATCATCATTTGCCATCATGGGTGAATTTAGAGCCTACCTGGTCGATTTAGCAGTTTGGGAGGGCGATTTGGGCGATTTAGCAAGTTTCTGGCGAACCCAGCTCGACTGGTCGCACCTCCAACTCGACTAGTCGCACCTCTCTGACTAGTCGCACCAGTTCAAAAATTGCACTGTGGGAGCAGCTCTGACTAGTCGCACCTGCCCAACTGGTCGCACCTCAAACTCGACTAGTCGCTCCTCCAGAAATGACCAAAATCGCTGCAAAATCGCCTTTCTTTGCTTCTCTTTGTGTCTTGCAGGTTTGCAAATGCATAATGAGGCCATGAAGAGGGCTTTTTAGTCTTTATAGGGCCACATTGAAAAAAAATTAAAACATCAAACCCACTTTCAAATGTTGCATGTTTTGACATTTAATTTAACACTGTTTTTTAAGTTTCACTTTGCCTGAAATTGATCTTTTGAGTGTTTTCACTTGGTTCTTTTTGCAGGTTGATTCTCTGATGGACTCTGGCGAGGAAACCAGGGTTGTTGCCGGCATTCTGAAGATTTATGAAGATTTTCCTTATTTTTGCAAATTTCACATGACCTTGGGTTTAAAAACAGAGTTTTTAAATCCAAGGTATAAATGAGCTGTAGCAGATGAAAAATATCAATTGAACATAATTACAAACCTCCTTCTGGCTTGCTGGGGACTATTGGACTTTAGACTCATGACCTTGCAATGATTTTGACTGAAACCCTAGACCTAGACTTGGGATTTCAAGACAAAACTAAAACAAGTGTGACACAAGTTTTTTCAAATGATATGACCTGATTCCAGCAAAGCCAAGAAGGGAACAAGACTAGCTCCTCCATCAGTGTTATGGCATGCCTAACGGGATGCAAAACTGAGGCTGATGAGACACCTACATATGCATATGCAAAGAGCTGTTGATCACCGATGGAGGGCTCAAGACCGACACTAACACATACAATACACTACATAGCATATTTTCCACATTAATATGCCTGCAAGGTCATAACATATTAGTTCACATAACAATATATATTCATCGTAATTGTATGTATGCCAAACTGTGATTAACCATGGTTATTTGTACCAATCTTACTTTCCTTTTTCTGTGTAACCTCCAAATCGGTTGCCTATTTAGACATCTACCCAATGTCTTTATTCATACCTGCACACAAGGTATATTATATACACCAACGAACATATCATTTTTTTTATTCATGTAACACATGTAATACGGCAATATATAGTACCATTTGTGCTACAACCTATCATACCATTGCCATGGTATCACCTGCATGACAAAACTTTGTCCACATATTTTCTTACCATGTTAGTATCATACCAAAATTTCTTATGTTGTCCAGACAGATTATCAATACAACCCAATAAGAGGACCTCTTAAAATTTCTTGATACAATTTATGCATTTCAATTGATATGATATCAATCTGTTTTAAATAGATTGTTTGATCCGGATTAAAAAAGGAACGCACTAAAATACACAGATAACCATAAAGACAGATATGCAGTGGAAATAATACTTCATTTCATTACTGTAAAATACTGAAATATGCTTACAAACAGAAATTGAAATAAACCAGCTAGGGCGATGGTAGCTTATCTCTGAGAAGAGATGTGGTGGCTACATGCCTCTGAACTGTTCTCCACTCCGTTACAATGAGGCTCGAAGGCCTATTTATTGTTGAGAAACAATGTAAAACCCTTAACATTACAAAACCTAACCCTAGAAGATGAAACGCCAAACTGTGGATCCCGTTTTGGGGTACGTTGGACAGCCAACTTCCCGGGGTCGCGAATTGGTCATATTATCTTCGTTTGATGCGCATGATAGACCGTTGGAAAGATCTCTCCGAGGACTACGAGAAAAGATGATTTTTTAATAGAAAAATTGTTGGCGATAGATTTCCCAAAGAACATCATTTAGGGCCTCAAAACGGCTCCGGAAGTTTAGGACCCGAAAAACTGCTAAAAATAGTAAACTGTGCTATAATTAAGGAAACTAAAAAATTGAAAGAGACAATTGTGGGGGTCCAAATGGGATAGGTGGGTGGCCACCAACATCCACCTGGATCATTGTTGGATACCATTTAATTGACCCAATGGTCTATACCATTTGTGCTACTTCATCAATTACTATGGTTTGTACTCAAGGATACTTATAGGTTCCATTATGCATATCCATCAAAAGATGCATATGTCATGGAAACCTGTTTAAGTTAAATTTCCCCTTAACCATACTTTCTTCCAACCGATGAACAAATCGTATTGTATGTAGATGCATTAATCAAAAGATTAACTTGAATGATAATATTTGCAGGTTATATAACCTTATATTATAACATGTTCTCACCATCCTTTACTTTGGTATAATACTTTCATAGCAATTATACCATTTATAAGTTATTTTTATAGCATGACGGCCATAGTTTAATTTTTGACCAAAAACATAGTCTAGTTTTATGAGAATTGTGATTCTTGCATTCATGAAGGCAACATATGTAAGTGTGCCACTCGAAAAATGATATCTTCCTCCCATATGCGTTACAAAATCGAACAACGTTACTTTTAAGGCATTTGCTTCATATTGCATGCTAATAACAACTTTAGCTATAAGATTTTTCCTATCAATAAGATTAATAACCTTTAATTTCCTTGTCCAGCCTGACTCTTAACATAGTCATACATACTTTGCCTATTTACTATTGGCACATAACAACATCCCCTACATGGAGAAAAACCAAATTTCTACATGCTATGCATATTTCTATGTATTGATAGCACCATAACATTGATTCTACAACTCACAAACCACCAATCCTTGCTCAACACCACTATGCCCAAAATCTAAGCAACAAAACATACAGTCTATCACAACACAACAACAACTCCATACTATACCAATATAATCATTAGGTCAATCATGCTCTTTCCTTCTACAAAACATACTCCCCTTTAATAGGCATTGGGGTAACCAACATCTTTATGATTGTTGAGCAATGACTTTTACTTTCTTTCAACATGTAAGAGACTATCAATACCAGAATTCACCAGGAAGTGCTTACATGGAAGATTCGTATGACTCATTACCATGCATGGATATTATGCATGATCCTTTTTAAAACATGTTTATCCGAATAACCACTCAATCAAACTATGGTAACACATACAATTCATGACAATGCATAGGTATATGTATCATTACCTAACAATATAACAATGATACAACTATGGTTTTATTTATTATATATTCTTCTTTTCCAGGGTTAGGTCGTCTTATTTAGCCATGCATCTGTACTATGTTTGTACCAATCACCATTTAAATCCCTTACCTATTGGAACATTAAATTCCAATATAGTTTTCCACACGATTCATCAACCGATTCATGTCATGGTTTGGGATGTTGATCCAATGGTAGAAATTGTGTTAGAGGTTTTAAGCAAAACTTTATAATTTCTCTTTTCCATTCATAATACCAATTTTTCCCAAGTTTCCTTTCATGTACATCTAGTTGCTATCATGCATATATGTGTATTTTATCTTCACTTTCGATACCACAATCTCCACATGCTCAAGCATGACTATTTGAAGATTTACATGAAAGAAATCAACCCACTAAAATACCTATAATTGCAGGTAGAAAACTACCTTTGCTCACGTATGGAAATCATTACACATAAGGATTTAACTCTTCTATGCAATTTCAAATAAGCAGTTATTTTCTCAAGCTCATGCAAACTAATTTTTTCCATGTAGGATTTCCAAGTCTTGCCAAAAGAGTTTTTTTTCAACAATTCTAAATTGCGATATACCATTAAACAATTGATAAATTCATTCATCAAGATTTATGCAGAATTTTCCCTTACAAAGCAAACATTTTTAGAAACAAATTCTTCATGTTTTACATGCTTGACCATACCAGGGAAAAACAATGTCAATTTTTTTTTTTAAACCGTGTAAATCTAAAGGATCTAGCTGGGCAACATCCGAATAGAGATTTTTGAAAGCTACATTGTAAAGTTGTATCGTGGTGTGGTGAATACAGATACGTATGGTGATATCATGGTGTGGTGAGTGTAGTTATGTTTGCATCAGAGTGTGGAAAAGTTTGATCAGAACTTACAGACAAAAAAGATCATTCGAAAATCTTACAGGCAATGAGATATTATATGATTGGATTTCGGGGTTGACCATTTTTAATAACTCTTTTATATTCATAACTTCATAATTTGATACATTCCCAACTTCATAACTTTATGTAAAAACATTTCCGATAGTTTTTTCTAACATCATAACTTTTTGAGTCATATATATATATATATATATATATATATATATATATTCCCATATCACCATGAATAATACTATAAAGTTGAGATTGTATCGGGATTCACTTTGACTTAGAAAAAAAAAAAAAAAAAAAACAAACAAAACAAAACAAAACAAAAAAACAAAACAAAACAAAACAAAACAAAAAACAAAACAAACAAACAAACAAACAAGAGGATTTTTCCACTTTAAAGTTTACTCACTTGCCCATTTTACTAATTCTGCCATTTAATATAAGAATGTGCACTTACATATCATATTACAATCTATAATTATGTTGAAAATTGTGCTTTTACCATCCTACATTTCTCAATGTGTGCGTTTTTAAGTAAAGAGTTTGTGTGACTCAATTAGAGAGTTTTGTTTTTCTAATTACCAAAAAATCTCATTATACCCATTTCTCACTCATATATGTTTCTCAAATCTGTGTAAGCATGCGTTTTTAAGTAGATGGTTTGTGTGACTAAAAGAGAGGGTTTTGTTTACACCATTTTAGACATAACTATATATACTAAGCATGATAATTCAAACAGTATACAATACATATGATAATTTGAAGCAATGTCACATACGATCGTATTTGCTCAATTAAATACGACATACTCCTCTGTTTGGTTACGTCTTTATGCACATACTCCTTAAGCCTCATTGTAACACAGTTCAGAGGCATGTAGCCGCCACATCTCTTCTCATAGATAAGCTGCCATTCCCTGAGCTATCTTATTTCCAATATGTTTGAAAGCATAGTTCAATATTTTTCTATTAATAAAATGAAGTGCTTTCTGTTGCATCTTTGTGTTTATGATTATATCTCTAAGTTGTTGCATTCATGTTTAAGTTTGGATCATGGATAATCTCTTTAGACACTTTGTTCCTAAGCTCCATATTATCCTGCTGCAAGTAAGTTATTGTCACATGGACCTTGTCTAACTAAGCTTGTAAATCCCCAATTTTTTGGTCCTTTTCAACAATTTCCACTTCTCATTGTGTGCTATCTGATTCCATGACTTGAATTGGTGATGATGGAGGAAGCATAGGTAATTGCTTGCTTGCATCTCTAATTCTCGGCACCCTTACCACCTTTTCTACCTCAGGGGATGCCACCTTTTCTACCTGAGGGGAAAATTGTAGCTTCTTAACACTTTTCTTACCAACCAATCTACTTTTAGTCAAAGGTTTATTGATTGAGCTTGTTGCTGTAGGTGAAGCTTCTTTAATCACAACTGAAGGAGTGACTTTCTTAGTCTTTTGATTGTTTGAAGATTGGGCTACCCATCTTGAAGAAACCAATAAATCCTTACATGAATTCTCTTTCTTCTCAAGCTCCTTCATTACAAGCAATTTAGTTAATGAAAAATGGAACAAACTGGCCTCAACTTGACTTCCTTTAGTTCAAACCCGATCAACCATTTTACATAAAGTCCTAAACAGATAACAGGGAAGATTCAAAAATTTCTTGGCAGTAAAATGCATTAAGAGCCTAATGTGATAGTGATACACCCAACTGAATCTCCCCTCACATGTGAAGTACCTTTGGGTGAACTCCAACAATTTGCTATATGATCTTGTAAATAGCTCCTTAGAATATATGAACCATACCCTTTCATATGTTTTGTATTGGGGAAGTCCTTGAAAGAAACCAAATCAAAATCCATTCCTTTAAACCATTCCTCTCCACTTAAATGTATCTCAGCGACCTCAGCTATTGATGGAGCTAAGACTAGAAAAGTCATACTTCCCACCTTTTCTTATACACCATCAAAACCCCTCACAAATTCCTTTGTCAATTGCAAATGATATCCCTGAATTCTCTCATAGAATCTCATGCACCCTACTTGTTCAAAATCCATCCTAATGGTTGGATCTGCATTAATGGTCATGATGTCATGTGGTTCAAAACGTACAATAGCTCCCCCTTTTGTGTTTTTTGTCTTCTAGTGTTGACATGGTTTCACTTTTGGAGCAACGTATATTTGAATATATGAATCAACTTGTTTGGTCAATAATCGAGGTGTTATGGTTTTTAAATCTTGTGACAATATCTTAAAACACAACCCAACTATTTCACCAAGAATCACAACCACGAACATTCTCAAGCAAACCCTAGAGAACTAAGAATTTTGTATCTATTGGCAAAATATTAAACTAAGGACAGTTGCAATGCATAAGCCAGAAATGCAGCGCTAATGAAAATTCGACCTCTAAACACCCTTGAGCATAATTTTTAAGGGAAGAAACTTAGTTACAGTCTTTGGACCAAGGCAACAATTTTCATGCAAAGGATCTTAGAGTGAAAAGGCAAATTGGCAACGAGAAAAGAGGATAAAGTCTCATTGTGTGGATTTGCAGTGGGTTGGGATGAAAACGTAGTGCAAAAGAGGAAAAAAATGCAGTGAATCTCATAAAGGTAGCGATGGAAATTTTATCATATTTGCAAGCTCTAAACAATGTGTGTTGGCTTCAAAATGCAATCTCAAAGTTCTATCATGATTGAAGGACAAAGGGTAAACCAATTTTGCACTTGTGAGAGGATTTGGACCGTCGAGATGTGAAAAATTGGACATTATGTGGATTTAGAGCACCCCTACCTCCCTTTAGCAGTGAAAGAACTGGATCTCTTGAGCTTTCTGATATTGATAATGAAGAGGTGAGCACTAAGGGATAATAATGCAGGTTCAAATGATCACCTTGAATGGCCTAGAGCGAGAGTGAATGTGCTAATTATGATTTGGAGAGAAACGTCATGAGTGCACAATGAATTCTATGAAAACACAATGCATTGGGAATTTAAAAGACATCCAAGCCGACGTAAGAAAGCCTCCAAAATTTTGTCACGATCATTGCATGATTACTTTGATGAAGACATTATTAACAAACTTAGGTGGCCTACTAACTCTGACTTAAGATGGGACTAAACCACTCACACTAACTAAAGACTTGTGACATGATTTTTGTACCCTTTTACAAGAGACCAAAGACCTTTCATGATTTCACTTTGTTAGGAAAAACATAACTTTAAACATTAGCCTCTTAATCAAAATTACAAGCCTTACATGATGCCCAATCTAGACCTATACCTTTTAAACAATAATAATTAGTTGATTAATGACTAATATTTACAATTTTGACCTTAGATACATAACAAGACTAATCAAGACTAAGATGCCTAGAGATAGGACACTAACAAACATCACAGGCACCTCTGAAACTATCTATGTAACCACCATCTATGCACCCCACAAGGTGGATTACAAGATTCAAATGTTATCTATGGTTATTAAAATCCTTGAAAACATACCTCATCTTTTCAAAATTATAGGAGGGGACTTTAATGTGGTCCTAAATCTGTCAGAAAAGAAAGGAGGGATTTGGAGGCTGGACAGTGACTCGAAAATATTTCGAGACATCATTGAAAAAATGGCTCTGATTAACATCTCACCTGTGAATAGCACTTACACATGGAATAATAGAAGAGGCAGGGATGTACAAATTGCCTCAAGGCTTGATCATCTTCTGATCTGATAATCCATCTATCTGACCTCCTAGGAAACTGGAGGTCATATTCTACCCCAAACAGGATCATATCACTGGCTAATAGCTCTAAGGGTCCATATAACCTCTGCCCCCAAAAATCAGCCCTTCTAATTTGAGGACTTTTGGCTAGAGCACCTGGATTTCCTTGGAAACATGAAGAACTGGTGGGAGGTCTCTCCACCTCAATCTAGCGTATCAATTCTAGTAAAAATTAAGGCACCTAAAATACAAAATCAATATTTGGAATAAAGAAGTCTTTGGTAACAATTTCAATGTTAAGAAGGATCTGGAGCAATGCGTGGAAGAAATTCAACAATGAATCATCCATAATGGCATTACAGAACAAATGAAAGAGGAGGAAATGAGCCTTCACAAAAAATAGGAAGACAAATTTCAGCAGGAGGAAAAGCTTTGGTAGCAGAAGTCTCGAATCTACTGGCTCCGATGTGGAGAACAAAGCTCCTCATTCTTCCATCGCTCTATTATTCGGCACTTGAGGAAGAACAAAATCCTCAACCTAAAATCTAGAGATGGGAGAATTGCTAACACCCATGATGAAATTTCAACTGTGCCAAATGATTTTTACAGCAAACACTTGGAGGAGCCTCGAATGGACAGATCCTAAGCCATTAGAGAAATCACCAACAACATTCCATCCATCCTCAACTAGGAACACAAAAATTGCTCCTTAGGGATGTCTCGTTTAGGAATTGGAGGAGGAAATAAGGTCTATGCCCAATGGGAAATGTCCTATTCCCAATGGCTTCACCATTTATTTTTTCAAAACCTGTTGCCATTTCATAAAAGTTGAATTTCATGCCCATGTGGAGGACTCCGGGATCAAAAAAATTGTTATGAAATCTCTTAATTCCACCTTCCTCACTCTAATTACGAAGGAGGAAGGAGTTGATTCTCAGGATCGCTTCTGACCTATTTCCCTATGTAATGTTATCTACAAAATCATATCCAAGATTTTGGCCAATAGAATCAAGACTATTCTCCCCCTCCTTATCTCATCCAACCGAGCAGGGTATGTCAAGGGCAGACAAATACTGGATAGCATTATCTTATCGCATGAAATGATTCACTCTTTAAAAAATCAAAATAATATGGGCATGATGATGCAATTAGACATGTCAAAATCTTTCAACAAACTTGGATGGAAATATATGCATGAAGTCTTAGCTGCCTTTGGTTTCCATTACGATTACATTAATTAGATTATGGCTCTAGTCTCAAGAGCCTTCTTTTCTATCTTGGTCAATTGTTCTCCCTCTAAGACTTTCTTCCCCTCTAGAGGAATCAAACGAGGATACCCTCTGTCCACCTTCCTTTTTATCATTATGGGCAAAGGCTTGAGCAGAACCCTCAAGGCTACCAGTACCAATAACACGCTCATTGGCCTGAAGCTCCATAACCATGCCACTACCTCAACCCATCAACAATTCGTTGATGACACTCTCTTGATGGGTCTCCGCATGGTTAATGAAGCAATGACCTTAAAGCACATTATCAATACTTTCTCTAAAGCCTATGGTACTTCCATCAACCTTGAGAAATCTAAAATTTTATTCTTCAATACCCCCTGGCCATTCAAAGGAACATCACCAAAACTATCAGCTTCCAAAGGTGCTCTCTTCCCTCAAAATACATGGGTGTTCCCCTCACTGATAAACCCTACAAGAAATCCAATTGGGAGGGCCTCCTCAATAGGTTGCATAAAAGACTCTCGAACTAGATCTTTCATTCCCTCAATCTGGTGGGCAGATTGGTCCTTGTGAAGTGAGTCTTGAAAGCCATGCCCCTGTACCTATTCTCAGCTCTGGCTACCCCTAAGTTGGTAACCAATGCCATCAGAAGCTTTCAACGTAATTTCTTATGGAGAGGTTCATATATCAAGAATAAATGGGTCCTGGTAGCCTGGGAACAAGTCTGCAAGCCCAAGAATGCTAGTGGGCTAGGTTTAAGAGACTTGGAAATTGTATGAAAATCCCTTGGGGCTAAAATCTAGTGAAGATGGTTGGATAACCCACTCACACCTTGGGGTCTTATTTGGAAGGTGAAATATGTGCCCAACTACTCAAATGGAGATCTTATCAGGCTTGCAGGCAACATTAATGGCTCTGCAATATGCAACCAAGCTTGGAAGAATAAAGAAATCATTCAAAAGCACAACTTTTGGAAAATTTGCAATGGAGAAAAGGCCCTCTTTTGGGATGATGCCTGGCAACAATTACCAGTCTTGGAATGGGATCAATATGCCTCTCTCTGGACGTCCATGCAAGTAAGAGGGAAGCTTCAATTTTCTCACTATTGGAAGCCTAGCAATGGGAATGATAGGTGGAGAGATTGGATGGATACCCAAGACTACGAGTCCCTGCTTGACAATCTCCACTAGAATGCCTTTTCTCGAACCATTCAAGAAAGGAAAATTCAATTCGATCAAGATGAAGATAAGATAAGATGGGGCAAGAACTGAGTTGGTCTCTTCAATCTCAAAGAGGCCTATGGCTATATCAATCATGATAAACTTCAGCAACATAAAAAATGGAAAATATTATGGGAGAGACAGTTGTGGCCCAAAATCACCTTTTTTATCTGGTTGGTCATGCAGGGTAAATTCTCACCTGGGACAATTTGTGGAGAATAGGTTTCACCGATCCATCGAGATTTCCTCTTTGTGAGTTACGCAAGGAAACCATTAACCATCTTTTGAATATTGGCGACTACACCAACAAGATATGGGATTGGGTTGTCGAAGTTTTAAGAACCTCAGACATGGATAGGGCTTCCATTCATATCACTCTGGAAAACTGGAAATCTACCATTTCACCCCTTCTCGTGGTTGACAGAGCTTCAAACATTTTACCTAGAACCATTTGTTGGACGGTATGTGTTAGCTCTAGTCTTCGCAGCCTGTCAGCAGTGATCAACATCAGCTCTTACTATGTCTGGTTTTGTTAGATGTTTTGCAGATGATGTTCAGCATAAACAATGTCACAAGTGTGTCCATCAGAAGAAGCTCGGAAAAATATTTCCAAAAGTATATCAAACTCCCACAAATGGCTCCCGGATTAGAAGATATGATCGAAATGAATGAGTGATTCTTGGTTATGCATGTTTTGAGGTCAGTTGCTGCACACAATGCCAAGTTTAGTACAAAATCAGTTTCTGAAATAATGGTAAGGAATTTTTCAAAAGTGAAAGAGGTTTTTGTTCAACACATACTAAGTAACAAAAACGTCCTTCATTTTATGCACAGGTACTACTATGTGGGAGATATATAGTTATATTTGGAGCCTACATTAAAACAAAGCAAATTTTTCATATATATATATTTTTTTGTTTTAGTCATTTTAGTGCGGTGCCATTTTACAACAGATGGAAAGTGATTTTGAAAACGCCAAGGAGGTTTTGTTAATCACGAGCCATATAACAAAAACCTCTTTCAGTTTATTCATAGGTGTCATGGATTGGGATATGGACTATATCTTTACAACTCATTTTCACATATTTAAATTTTTAATGATTTTCTATTTTAGAGACGATATTGTGGCATAGATTGCGAGCAACTAGAAATGAATTTCCCAAATTTGAGAGATTTTTTTCTCCAACACGACCTTATCTACAAAAACCTCTTTCAGTTTTGTAACAGGTGCTATGGTTTAGGAGATACGAGTTCATCTTCAACACCTATTTTCATAAATTCATCCCAAGTTTAATTTAACTGATTCTATTTTGAAGAAAATGGTTGAGCTCAATTCCCTTAGTACAAGGATAAGCAAATGTATATATTTTATGAATTTCATAGTGTACGGGTTGGAATTTGGCAGAAGGTTGGACTCTTGTGGATGCATTAAGCTACTTTGTACATCACTTCTACAGTTTGGCAAGGAAATAAACCAGGGTTTTGCAACATTTTGTGGGATTCTTGTGGTGATGTGATTTAGCATTGTTTTCTTCTCTATAATTTAGTTTATCTTATGTTTATGTGTGCCATCATCTCTCTCTTTCAACATGACTAAATGAATCAAGATTAAAGGTGGAATTCACTCGTGTTTCAATGCTCTACCTTGGGGTTTATTTAGTTCTACATGTTTTCTACTGTTTGAAGAGGACTCATGACATTTGCATGCCCTCTCCAGCTCCTCACCAGTCTTCAGACTCACCATCATTCATTTCAAAGTGCTAAAACACTTGCCTACCTCGCCCCATAGAAACCTCTACAAATCTGAGTTGATTTCCCGGACCCAAAGCTGCCTTCCACATCTGATCCAGCGACCAACCGTTTAAATCAATCAAAATTATCTGAGCAAACATACCTAGCCTAAAATTAGTTTTTATATCAGTCATCTCAAGCATTCCTTGATAAATTTTCATTGAGATTGACAAGGAGAGAGCCCTCTCTCAACCTGGTAGGGCTAGCTACCAGGTTAAGCGTGGTTTGATGTTACCCTAGACCTGCCTTTCTTAAGCTTGAGGTAGATTTAGGGCCTAACATAGTGGCGACTCCACTGGGGAAGAAAAATTTGTTTGTTCAATAATGTTCTTTGCTTTATAAACTACAGACGGAGCCTGAAGTTAGCCAGGTAGCCTTCGAACTGCTCTTGCTCTACAAGTACATAGTAGATGAATGTTGCTTCAGTCAATCTCCGGTTTAGTTTATGAACTAAACATCTGACTTGCAAGGGTTCTAAATGCCCTTGTGGAAGAATTGAAGAGGTGACAGATCTTCTCCGGGAAAGATCATTCAAGTTGCAGATCTGATTGCTGATGGTGGACAGTAGTGAGACACATATGAAGGTTGAAACATTCACCTAGTGACTCCAACTCAATCGAGAGATTCCAGCGCTCACTGATCCATTCATGCACTAAAATAAAATGGGAGGGTATGTGGCAAACCTTGTGTTTTTTGAAGTTTTAAAAGAAGTTAGAGATCAATTAGTGGATATTGAAATTGATGAAGTATTTTTCATTACCGTGCTTCAATGTTTGAGATCTCTAAAGTTTCCTCCTAAAGATAAAATTGGTATCTTTGAGTTAGTTGTTGAAAAGTTTGAGAACGAGATTCAGTATTTAAATGATCAGATCCAATCATATGAATTATGAGATCCCAAAAAGTTCTTGGAAACTCTCCCTCCTTCAAAACAAGAAACAATAGAGCTGCCCATGGATGTTTGCATTGACAATTTGCAGTTGGAGGTCAGTATTGAGGAGTTGGGGTAGCAAATAGAGTCTGTTTTTTTTTATCCTATTGCAATGTACATGGAATTTTTTTTTTTTCAGTTTGAATGATAGATCAAATTGTCTTTTACATAACCAGACTTGTTATGTGCATGTATGGCTGTCAACGTTTACATTTGTGTCCTGGTTGAAGCACTTTCTAGCAGCATCCTTGTCACAGTTACTTGATTAGTTGATATGGCATTACAACATTACTTGATCTATCAATTTTGTAGCAAAGTGGGTTAGATTTGTACATAAATAAGCTGCCCGAGGCAACATTTCAATTTTCGGTATTTGTTTATGTACAAGTTGCAGTATGTATATGTCTTTGGATTGGTATGAGTTGTTTTGGGTTTGCAGTTGTTTGACCATCCATGCCCAATGGATGAGGCACTTGGTCTACGATGTTCTTGACACCTCCAAGGTGCTACCATCCCCAATGGAGCCGATGTTAGTTCTAGTCTTCGCGCCCTGTCACCAGGGATCAACATGAGCTCTTACTATGTCTGGTTTTGTTAGATGTTTTACAGATGATGTTCAGCATAAGACATCTCATAGGTGTGTCCATCAGAAGAAACTCAAAAACTCCTTTCCAGCAGTATATCACACTCCTGTAACTGGCTCCCGTATTAGAAGATATGATCGAAATGAATGAGTGATTCTTGGTTATGCATGTTTTGAGGTCAGTTGTTGCACACAATGACAACTTTAGTACAAAATCAGTTTTTGAAATAATGGTAAGGAATTTTTCAAAAGTAAAAGATATTTTTGTTCATCACATACCAAATAGCAAAAACCTCCTTCATTTTATGCACAGGTGCTACTATCTGGGAGATATACAGTGATATTTGGAGCCTACATTAAAACAAAGCAAATTTTTCATATTTTTTACTATTTTAGTCATTTTAGTGCGGTACCATTTTACAATAGATGGAAAGTAATTTTGCAAATGCCAAGGAGGTTTTTTCTAATCACGAGCCATATAAGAAACACCTCTTTCAGTTTATTCACAGGTGTCATGGATTTGGATATGTGACTATATCTTTATAGCTCATTTTCACAAATTTAAATTTTTAATGATTTTCTGTTTTAGAGATGATATTGTGGCACAAATTGCGAGCATCTGGAAACGAATTTCACAAATTTGAGAGAGTTTTTTCTCCAAAATGACCTTATCTACAAAAACCTCTTTCAATTTTGTAACAGGTACTATGGTTTAGGAGATATGAGTTCATCTCCAACACCTATTTTCAGAAATTCGGCCCAAGTTTAATGTAATAGATTCTATTTTGAAAAAAATGGTTGAGCTCAATTCCCTTAGTATAAGGATGAGAAAATGTATATATTTTATGGATTTCATAGTGTAGGGGTTGGAATTTGGTAGAAGGTTGGACTCTTGTGGATGCATTGAGCTACTTTGTAGATCACTTCCGCAGTTTGACAAGGAAATAAACCAGGGTTTTGTAGCATTTTGTGGGATTCTTGTGGTAATGTGATTTATCATTGTTTTCTTCTTTGTAATTTAGTTTATCTTATGTTTATGTGTGCCATCATCTCTCTCTTTCAGCATAACTAAATGAATCAAGATTAAAGGTGGAATTCATTGGTGTTTCAGTACTCTACCTTGGGGTTTATTTAGTTCTACATGTTTTCTACTGTTTAAAGAGGACTCATGACATTTTCATGCCCTCTCCAACTCCCCACCAGTATTTAGACTCACCATCACATTCATTTCAAAGTGCTAAAACACTTGTCTACCTCGCCCCACAAAAACCTCTGTGAATTTGAGTTGATTTCGTGGACCCAATGCTGCCTTCCTCATCTGATCCAGCAACCAACCATTTAAATCAATCAAAATTATTTGAGCAAACATACCTAGCCTAATATTAGCTTTTTATGTTAGTCATCTCAAGCCTTCCTTGATAAATTTTCATTGAGATTGACAAGAAGAGAGCCCTCTCCCGACTTGGTAGGGCTAGCTACTAGGTTAAGCGTGGTTTGATGTTACCCTAGACCTGCCTTTCTTCAACTTGAGGTAGATTTAGGCCCTAGCAATATGGAAAGAGCGCAACACCAAAACTTTAAGAAGGAAAAAAAAAATCCAGAGGAAAGCCACCTTATCTTGATCAAGTAGGTGGTCCACGAAATTGTAGCCATCTCCAAAATTTCGAGCTTCAATGGTCCCTCGCCGCCCAACTCGTTGATCGGTGAATTTCGCTCCTTATAGACTTTCATTTTTCATCTCCTTCCAATGATAGTGTGACAAATGTTAACCCTGAAGCTCCGAGTCACTGGTTCCCCCCTGAGAAAGACATGGTAAAGATGAATTACTATGGGGCTGCAAAAGGCGACCCCAGGGCTACGAGTTTCGGTGGTGCTTTTAGAAACGAAAATGGGGAAGTCATATGGGTCTACACCAGTAGCCTTGGCACAACCACTAACAATGTTGCTGAGCTCTAGGCATTGGAGCATGGTCTCGCCATTGCCAAAGAACAAGGCTTCAGGACCTTGATAGTCAAAGTCGAATTGACATTGGTTACTCTGGTTGACCGCAAGCTCTAGCAAGGTACCACCGTGAACAAGGTCAAGGACAATTGGAGCTTGATCAAAACACTATATCGCATTAGCCAACACTTCAGTGAACTTAGTGGGCTCCATTTCCAAGTGGTCAAACGTAAGGGTAACAACTTGGCTGATAGACTAGTTAATTAGGGTACAGTTGGCAACATCAGGTTGCGCTCCCTTGCATGGAAGGACTTGGAGGAAGGTCCTCTCAACCAAGAGTGTAAGGTTATAAATTTCAGGGATAACGAAGTATGGGATAATCTTAGTGCTGTGGGAACTCGTGATCTCTCAGACCAGACCGGTACACTTCCCCTAATTTGTTATCATGAAATCCATTGCATACATCAATTCCAATTATTCGCATGAGGGAATGAAAATCTTGATTACAGTGTTGTTATCTAATTGTTGCCTCCCTGATTTGTTGCACAGTAAAATCCTTCGCTTACCCATGATTTCTCTCTACCTAGTTTTGGCCATATTCAATGGTGCATATATAGCCTTGTCCCTCCCTTTCCTCTCTTCTGCCTGACCTTCCTATGAATACCCTGACCCCCCAGCTCATCTTCATCATTCTCTCCACCCTCGCGCCTCTGGTTCCATTTTTCCCCCACCCTGCACTCTAAAGCCTGCCTGGCTTTACCTCGACTCCCCCTCCCTCTCCATGGCCCCTCAACATAGATCAGCTCCTACCCCCCACCAAGGAAGAGGTCAAACCAATGCACGTTGGAATGATCCCAGCATGCAGCCTAGGACACACTCATAAACGTCATCCAGGAGAGTAGAGCTCAATGTCAATGTTTTAGTCGCTCCAAACACCTAAGAGCTTATTCAAAATCTAGAGCTCTAGGATTGAAACATCCATCCCTGCATTAACACTGAGGAGATTGGCGCCCAATTTGAATGGATCCTGAATCTCGACCTCACCAAGGCTAGGGAGAACCTGTACATATGTACTATCAATCTTTTTTGACATCTTAAGACCATGCTTGGTTTAGATCTATAGGAGGAAATCAAGAACACCAAGACTCTGGATTCCTATGTAGATATGTTGAATGAAAAATTCATTGTTTACGTAGATACTGCTCATCATCTTCATTTTTTAACCAAGGATTCCCCTCACTACACGTTGTTGAAGCGTCGTATGGCAACTATGCAGGAAAGCGGAGAAGGTTCACCGAGCATTAAACGAGAAACATGTGGTGCTTCCACTAGTCACTAGGCCTCCGTGGATGCCCCGACCGACAACACCCCTGAGAAGCTGATAAGGTTGGAGGAGGAACACACATATAATTAAGTTTGATGAATTGTGCTTACTCTGTGTTTTGGATACTCTATGTGTATTATGTGTTTCGAATATACATCCTCCTTGGGACTCACTACATATGGATATCCTGGGTAAAATGCGACACTATTGTGAATCCCCAAGTTGATGTCAACGCTGAAAATTTTGTAAACAGTCATACCAACAATCACCTAGATTTACACGGATAATGTTGAACCACTCAGACCAAGTCAAAAGATATTTTTTGTAAATTTGATAAGGACAGTAAGCAAAATATCTGTAAATTTTATAAGCACAAGAAGCTCAAAAAACTCTTATTTATTTATTTAATTTATTTTTATTTAATTTATTTATTTTGCCGATTGTCAGAGCATGGCTCCTTTAGACCAATCGCGCACCATACTGATTGTAATTACAACATTTTGATATAATATAACTTCTCTTACTTACAAAAAAAAAAAAAAAAAGAATAGAGAAAGAGTTCCTCCAACTGTCCTGCATGAAAAATGAGATTTTGTGGTCTTTCACTCAAATACAAACACAATGGTCAAAGAAAGACAAATACTACATGATTTGTTTTCATGTAAAATTTTCTTATTTCTTATAAACCTTTAAGCAACTCCCAATCAGCCAAGACACACAATACAAATATCAAACAAATTTTGTTGTTTCACCTAAACCCTTACCATCTTGAGCTATTTGCTTCAAATAATTGTTCCACTTCAACATCTAAATTGATACTGGTTATCCTACACATATTCATGAGACCAATGAGGCAAATTTAGATTAAATTTGAACAATTATTAAATTTAATTGCATAAATAAATAATAATTAAAAGGACTTCAATGAGATCCTCTTAGTTTCAAGAATAATTTGTTGGATTAGTTTAATCTTGGAGCAAACCTTCCTCCACTCAACGAAGCAACAACGAAGTCAACATTGAATTTGTTGTTGCTCTGTCAAATCGAGGGTGATTTTCTCCAAGATGATCCAAATGCTAATTTATTCTCTACTGAATAGAGACAACCATGTGAAGGTGGAAGCTCTCGTGGCCCCTCCCCCACTCATATCACTCTCAATCCCCCAGTACCCAATCTATCTACTATATTGGAAAGAGTTGAAAGCAAGACATTAAGATAAATAATAAAACAACAAATATCAAACATTCATTAATTCGTAAATCCACAAAATATTTCATCTCAATAAATTTTATCATCAAAAATATGTTTACATAATATGAAACAAGGTTGTGTACATAAAGAAACATATAGCAATTATTCATTAACATATAACATTCATTCATTCATCATAGACACAAAATACTTAATCTCAAAACATTTATCATCAAAAATATGTTTTTGTAATATGGTAAGTGATGTTTCTAATGATATAACTAGTACAATCATTTCTTTTTCTTTTTCTTTATTTTTGACAGCCTAGTCATGTATTGATGACATTGTCAAGGCTACCATGAGAGGGGTGGATCGTCAGTTGTAACAAGAAAAAAATGTTAATTCAATATTTTTTGTTATTATTCATTAATAAAAATAGCATTAGAGTTTTCTTTACCTCGTTCACTAGTTGACACTCTTGGAATGGCTACCTTGTGCTCCTCTTCTGGTACAGGATCCTCATGTATGACACTCTCTTCCATTAAAAGTTGGCTCATGGTGTCTGTATGTTGTGGTGTGAACTCTGCCAAAAAATCCTATCTAAGAAAGAAAATGTGTTTTTGCTTAGACAATGTAAAAATTAAAAATCAAATATTCATAATTGAACTTATGACATGCAAAAAAATAAAAAATAAAAATCACTGTAAAATATGGCTATTACGTGACATCTTTGAACATGTTAGTTGAACATATTGGTCCTATATTTAATATCAAGACTTTTATTACTAATGTGAATCAAACGAGCAAGTTCTTCATTCATTCTAACCACAAGCTTATTGACTATTACAATTGGGTCAAGAGATATGTACAACTCATCATCTTCAAACCAATCAAGATCACTAAGAACCTCCTCGACAACATTTGTGTAATGATTTGAGGATGGGGCCTTCACCTTATCACCTTGTTTATAAAACAAGTGTAATTTGTAATTTTATTCCACTTTCCTCAGTTATAAACATTCAAAGATTTGATTTTGATGAAAAAATTTAGATAAATAAAAAAAAAAATCAATTTAATGAGTTAGCTCAATTGGAATGGGAATCATTTGGCAGAGAACCATCATCAGATGTCTGGACAATGGGCTATAATATTTTTTTAATTGAATCGACTTGGATTAGTTGTATATTAGGAGGCCTATTTAGTAGTACTAAGCGAGTCAATGTCATATTTCAATGAGAAGATTGTCTTTCGTGGATCATGATCTTTTCAAATGGATAGCTGAGTTAATTATCACATGAGTTGAAACCATTATGTAGTTGAAAGGGGCACATGAAGATGAACAACTTACTCACTGAAACTTCGAGGATTAAACCCTTAACTATTCATTTGGAAGGTTGATTGAGGCACCACAACTAAGGGAGTAGTTCAGGGAGAAGAGAAGATGGGTATTATTCAAGGAAAGGAAGGCATCGATTCCTTTACTAACAAGAACGTTAAAAGTATTGTAACACAATATTGTGGATGGAAAATACTAAAGGTCATGTATATTTCACTATAATAATCCATTAGTCCACAAACTCATAATTGGATTTACGCAGATCCTTCACTAGGGAAATGTTTATAAGTATCTCATCCCCAAGACTAAAATGGGTGGTTAATTTAACAAATGTTGGTACGTTAGAAACAAATCCAATGTATGGTAATTCTAATTATAAAGCTTATGGAAACTAGTTTTGTAATGTATGAAATCTTGCTTGGTTTGCCTAGTAGTCATAAGGGTTGTACATATTTGAAAATGACTTGTATACCAAGATGTTTAAAATCCGCAAAGTTTATATGAGACAAAATATTAGCATGCATCTTCTAGATTTTTCCCCTTGTTTAGTTTACATGGGTTTTGGTCCAGCCTCTATAAACAATTCCTTGCATTATAATTTAATCATAACCTCAAACTAGAGTTGGATGAAGAAACATCACAAATATATGATGCCTTAAAGGGTGTCATCATTCATTCATTCATTCGTACATCCACAACATATTTTATCCCAATAATTTTTATCACAAAAAATGTTTACATGGTATGAAACAAGGTCGTTTTAATTTTTTTTCCAATAGAAAAATCACAACTTTTTATTAAAATAGTCAAAAGTTTCATGTGCATATGCCATGAGGCATTCAACCTCTCAGTAAAAATTGTTGTACTCAAAAAATTAGACTCTAAATAAACAAGTGCAGTCATTTTTTATCATATTTCTTTCTCTCTTTAAATATGTAGTTAGCAAGGATGTCTTGATCTTGGCCCCCTTCAGTTGTTGTGGGCTCTAGTGTATGTCTTACTACTGAGCTAGTCCTACAACTATGTTGCTTCAAGTGGAGTCGAGCATAAGCAGTAATAAGAAATAAATGTTATATTCATATTTATAGTCATTGGTATTACAAAAATTTTATTACTAAAACGAGTGGTAGAGTGTTCTTTCGCTACCTCAGTAGTGAAGGGAAGCAAAATATTTTTAGATGTGGCCATATGTTCCTCCTCTTCTTTGGCCTCATCTTATACATGCTCTGGTGTAGAAGCAAGAAAGATTATAATTAATACACCATTTGCATTTAAAAAAATTTAATTGTATTCCATACTACAATTTTTTTTATAACACATGAAATACCTCCAGTATTGAGATAAACATAAGTCTCAAAAGGCACTCCACGGTCAGTAGGTTCATGTGTTGTATCCACATTGCTTACCTGCTTTTTACAATAAGACACATTACTTTATGGCAAAAAATAAGAACCAATAGATTGTACAAGTAATCATTTATAAATGTTATTTGTTGCTTTTATTTGCTTGAATGTTAGGGTGGGTGTTGGAAGATTGTGAAAACGTCAAGCTTGTCCTACATTCAAGTCGTGCTTGAAAGCAAGATTTAGGTCTTCCTCTCTAGGAGCCTCTTTGAATTGTGACCCCTGTAATTTTGCATGAGAACATGAATTTTTCTTCTTTTGTGACATTAAATTAAAATTGTTAAGAATTTATAATTTGGATGCAAATTATTTTTTTATATATTTACAATTTTATAGGACGGTTTTGAGTAACCACTTGGGCCAAGATGATGCTTCCAATGATTAGCTATTCTAGGATCCTATAATTAAAATATTTGGGAGCCTATATTTAAAATATTGAGAAATTAATTAGATGTGGAAATGATGATAAAGCATCATAATTACATTATTAAAAGTGCCTCATACCTTCTTGGTCTAGGTGGTGTCTTCCCTGCTTTTCAAAGTGTCTTCTTGTTTGCATTTGCCACGAGCGCTTTCCACTCCAACTCTAGAATTGTTGGAGGGCGCTCATGCATCCTTGTCCTTTCCAAATGAGACCTATATTGGCCCCGCAAATAATTTTAATGTAAGCATACCTTGGAGGTAACTAAAGTTCTGTCGAAGGTACCCTCACTGAACTTCCTCGTCATAAGTTCATCTTTCAACTTGGAACTTTGGAATTTCTAGTTTGTGCGAATGGTGGGACCAAATATTTCAAAGGTTAGGTGATACAAACACTTATAGAATACATCATTTCCTATAAAATGATATTATGATATTGGTCAATTTTTTCATTGACGTCAATATGGCATTGTTGGAGATGGCAAATGTCCTAACCTTCGTGATGGATGAATAACCCTTTTGCGATGTTGCCACAATCTCATGTAAACCCTAAGAGAAAACCCTAAGCATGAAGATGATCCATAATTAAGTCACATGATCTGAACTTAAACAGGAACGCAACAAATTATAGATATAAGCATAAATACAGAGATGCAACAGACATAACACTTCATTTCATTAATATCAAAATACTGAAATATGCGTACAAAAAGAATGGAAATAAACTAGCTTAGGCGATGGTATCTTATCTATGAGAAGGGATGTGGCAACTACATGCCTCTAAACTGTGTTACAATGAGGCTTAAGGGCCTATTTATTATTGAACAATGAGGAAAAACACTAAACAACCAAAACCCTAACGCCAGTAGATGGAACACCAAGAGTTTGTGGGCCCTGTTAGGGTTAGTTGGGCAGCCAACTTCTCGAGGTCGTAACTTGGTCATATTATCTCTATTTGGCACATATAATAATATGACCTAAAAAAAAAATCGTTTGAGGGGTCAAAACTACTCTGGAAGCTCACGACCTGAAAAAACTGCTAAAAATAGTAAATGCTGAAATAAACAAGGAAACAGATGAAACTAACTCGAGTTCTAGGTGGAATAGGAGGGTGGCCACCAAAATCCACCTAGATCATTCCTCCCTTCTTAGGAAGCAATGGTCCCCATTGCCTGCAGAGTCTCCATGAGGTGAGGAATTGTTTGTTGAACCTGGTCCCTAGTGAACCACTTGCCCTGGTGAAGGAGTTGGTCTGCTTTGACAACTCGATATAGATGGATCCTCTATTTGTGATTGTTCTTGATCTGTGTATCCATGATCTTATCAGTTGTGGCTTGTTCTATGTAGTTTGGGTTCAGATCTGTTGGTGTGAGTTGTTTTGCAATGTCAGATGTGTCCAACAATAATGGAAATTATGGATGAAGGTTGTCTACATTGAAAATTGGGTGCAGACCAAGGAACGATGGAATATTGAGCTCGAATGCATTGTCCTCCACAACCTTGTTGATGGTATATGGCCCACATCGGAGCAACCGAAGCTTACGATTGGATCCAGCAAGGTGCTCCTTTTGCAAATGTAGCCAAACTTTGTCGCCCACCAAGAACTTGTGTGGAACTTGATTATGATCATGGCCCTGCTTGTACTTACCATTGGCTCTGTCCAATATATAATGGAGCTACTGGTGGATGTGTTGAATGCGCTTGATGAAGTTTTTATCCTTGTCAGCTTCGGACTAGATGTAAGTTGAATTTTCATTAGTAGTTGCAAATGATATGGCCACTCGATGGGACATAATGGCTGAAATCCTAGCCCTACTTGAAAAGGGTTGTGTCTCGTTGAGCTTTCGAGAGCTCTTTTGTAGTTGTGGTGGACATGGGGGAGGCTCTCATCCCATGTGCATGGATGCTTCAAGTTGTACATGCACAGAATGTGTATGATCATCTTATTGACTACCTCTGTTTCACCATCTCTTCGGGGATAGAAAGTCATGGAATTAGTAAGTTTGATATCCAAACTTGACCAAAATGCACACAAGAATCTGATGTCCCGACCTGAGACAATGGACTGTGGGATCCCAAAGTGTACCCATGCTTGCTCAAAGAAGATTTTAGCAGTGACCTCTGCTATGATACTCTTCTTGCAGGGCACCATAATGGTCATCTTAGATAATTTGTCAACGACAATGAAAATGTAGTCATTTGCGTGCTAATAAGAAGGAAGGCCAAACATGTAATCCATGGAGATGGATTCCCAAGGTCGACTATGAGTAGGAAGAGGAGTGTGTAGGCCTTACGTCTTGATGGTTAGTTTGGAAATGGTGCATGCAATGCGAGATTTAATGTACCTCCCAACATCCTGACGAAGGTTCGGGCAATAAAATTACTTCTACAGTACTGCCAATGTTTTCTCTACCTCGAAATGCCCAACGACCCGACTGTAGTGCGCCTCTCAAATAATCTTGGCATGCTTGCTGGAAGGAACACATATGTGTCCCAGGTGGCATAATAGTGCATCTTGGAGGTGAAAATTTCGAATTTGCTTACCTTCTAGGAGTCTTTGGTATGTGTTGATGAATTCTAGATCACTTTTGTAAAGATGCGGCCACCCTGAAGTCTCTTGCCCAGAGGAGTTGAGCACAATGATCAGCGCCATGACTGGTGGTTGGCTGAGGTAGTCTACAACACTATTGTTGTTTCCCTTCTTGTAGTTAATGTTCAAATGGAATTGTTACAGGTATGTGGACCATTTCTGATGGCGATTGTTCTGCAACTTCCCTTGTGTCTGTATGAATTGCAGAGGTCGGTGGTATGTGTGGATGACCGTTTCCTTCCCCATAAAGTAATTCTTCCATTGACAGTAGGTCTGCACATTGGAATACATTTCTTTTTTGTAAGTGGGATACTTTCAGACTGTGTCTGAAAGTGTCTCACTGTGGTAAGCCACTGGATGCCCTTGCTGAGTAAGAATTGCACCAATAACATAGTCATAGGCGTCTGTCTCAATCTCAAATGGTTGTTACATGTCTGGTAATGTGAGCGTTGGTGTAGAGCAAAGGCAATACTTCAACTTGGAAAATGCCTTTTGTTGGGTTTCAGACAAAAAAAAAAAATTGTTTTCGCTCCACCCTTGGTGACTTGACTTAAAGGCCAATTGATATGAGAGAACCCTAACACGAACCTACATTAGAAATTGGCAAGACCCAGAAAGTTGCAGAGATCTATTAGAGTGGTTATGGTTGGCCAATATTGAATGACTTGTATCTTGGTTGGGTCCACATGCACACCCTTCTCATCAATGATGTACCCCAGAAATTGAACCTTGGTCATACCAAAAATGCATTTCTCCAAATTGGCAAACAACTTGTGTTGTCGTAGGGCTTGAAGGACCTATCAAATACGGTGGAGGTGCTCTTCCCAACTCTAGCTTAAGATCAAGATGTTATCTAGATACACCACCATGAATGGATTGGTTAAGGGTCTCAAGGTGTCGTCCATCAATCTCATGAAGGTTGTGGGGATATTCGTCAACCCAAAAGGCATGACCAACCATTCGAAAAGGCTCTCCTTAGATTTGAAGGCAATCTTCCACACATCGGACGGTTCGCTAGGCACCTGGTGATAACTAGACTTCAAGTTAATCTTGCTCAAATATTTGACCCCTTTGAGATGGTACGGAAGGTCGTCAATCCATTGGATTGGGTACCTATTCCGAAAAGTGATCTTGTTCAGTGCTCGATAGTCAATACAGAGTCTCCAAGTCGCATACTTCTTCTATACCAATATAATTGGGCTCCCACAGGGTGATGAGCTTGACTTGATTGACCTTTCTACAAAAACTCTTAAATCTGCCTCTTTATCTCAACATTCTCCAAAACAGAACATCCAAGATCTATCCATTAGGTAGCGACACACCCGGGATCAGATCGATGGATTAATTAACCTGACAATGCAAAGGTACCCCTGTAGGTGAGGCGAAAATGTCCCGATACTCCTCCACGACCTTGTCCATCTGTTGTTGGTGTATGGAGGAGACTTGTCTGGAAGTCTTGGCAACAACCTTCTTCTTGCCTTGAAGGCGAATCACAAGGAAAACAATTTTCTTGGTCTGGGAAATGATCTTACTACATTGCTTTGCAGTGATCAAATAGATGGCGGTAAGCAGAGCTACCTCTGATATCTTGTACAACTTATTGCCCAAAGTAATAATCACAAAGCTAGGTCTAGGCTCATATACAACATGTCGCTTCCACAAGTATGGTTGTCCTAATAATATATCACAAATTTTAAGAGGAGCAACATCACACAGTGCATCATCCGTGAAGGGCTTTATGATATAGGGAAGGTGACACTACTAGCTAACGTGAAGATCTCATCCTTAATGAAGCCACCCGATGGTGTACGACTACACATGTGTTGTTGTCGGTAGGCCCAACTGCATCATGACCCGTGATGAAACGAGGTTCTTTTGTCTCCCACTGTCGACAATGAACTGCAGCAAAGAACCCTTCGCCCACATTTGTGAGTTGAAGAGGCGTTCCCCATCCTCTGGATCTTCAGGTTCATTCTTTTGGATCTTGGTGGTGGCCAGAGTGGCACTGGGCTACCCGTCGATGATCTGCTTCCATTTTTCATTCCCCTTGTCAAGTTCTGACTCAAATTCAGAACATGCGTCTCATTCAAAAGTCTTCAGCTCGGCCACCAGTGACTACTTGGCCCAACACTCACTTGTATTGTGAGTGGACCTCTTATGGAACTCACACCATTTTCCTATGTCCTTCTTTGTCTTCAAGGTGTTGTTCTTTACTTGCGGCTTCAAAAAGTTGTGATGGGTTGTCCAAACTTGGCTTTGGAATTTGTTCTTTGTTTGAGGCCAACTTTTCCTTGCTTCATATTCACAAATCAAAAGTCTCGCTTCTTCTGTTTAAACTTTTGCTCAATATTGACAGTGTATCAGTATGTCATGCCCAGCAAGGAGATGTCCAAGAACTCCATCTCGTCCTGGATGTACTTGTGCAGGAAGTCACGGTACTTGAGTACCAAATGTCACTCATAATCCTTGATACCCAATTTTGTGCAAAGAGTATGGAAAACAATTGTGAACTCTGACACATCTTGGTCCCTTCCCTGTCGTAGCGTGGTCCACTTTATGTATTTATCTTCATAGCTCCCAACAGGGTAATATTATTCCTTGATGGCATCTCAGAAAGAATCCCAAGTGGGTGCGGCTAAAAATAGTGAGGATTCCTTCTCATCCTTTTGTTCACAGTAGGTTTCCCACCACTCCTTGACGTGTGGGGTGACTTTGAGAAGTGAAAAAGTAATATTTTCTTGATTGGAAAAGTCATGAACTGAAAAATATCATTTCAACAGATTCAATAATTTATCTACAACATTTACATCTATTTGGACCTCAAATATGGTAATGTCAAAGTTAACTTGTACCTTAAAAGCAATGGCACCTCCAGATGGCTCATGTATGAAGATGCATTGCTTTTGGGTAATTGTTGAAGGATCTGGGCAAAATTATCCATCATCGTGTTCCTAAGGCGCTCGAGGGCTTCCTCGAGCATTATTTCGATAGAATCTCCTACCACCTCGCCTTTCTTTTCTTCCGCCATAGGAGGTCATCAGGGTTTGCAAGGTTGGTCTTGTAAAGGTTCAACTAGATCAAGGCTTAACTCCTCATACCCTAACCTCGTTGGGAACATGCAAAGAAAAACAGAGAAAGAGCATACCGCTCTAATACCATTGATCTGAACTTAAACTAGAACGCAAAAAATTACAGATATAACCATAAATAAAAAGATGGAACAGGCATAACACTTCATTTCATTAATATCGGAATACTAAAATATGCTTACAAACAGAATGGGAATAAACTAGCTTGGGCGATGGTAGCTTATCTTTGAGAAGACATGTGGTAGCTACATGCCTCTGAACTATGTTACAATCAATGTCAATGGCATGTTTATTATTTAACAACAAGGGAAAACCATAAACAACCAAAACCCTAGGAGATGGAACACCAAGAGTTTGTGGGCTATGTTGGGGTTAGATGGGTAGCCAAAGCGTGTTGCAAACCTCAAAAAAACTCCATTTAGGGGGTCAAAACTACTCCGGAAAATCAGGACCCGAAAAAACTACTAAAAATAGTACATACTGAAATAAATAAAGGAAACATATGAAATTGGTTGCAGGTCCAGATGGAATAGGCGAGTGGCCACCAAAATCCACCTGGATCATCACATGATGCATATGCCAAATTTCCTGGCTACATTTATATCCCTATCTATATGATGACAAGCCCTATATTGTTGATACATGACCTAATGATGAATGAAGAAGCCCTTACCATGAAACCCTTATAGACACGTGTATGCATAATAATACACATTGATGAAACCCTTGTCCTTGTCCTTATGTGATAATAATACATGGATAAATGTTGATTGGAAAATAGGATGCTCTAAGCCCTAAATACCTTGTTGAAATATGCCCTAATTCCGATAACCTTGAAGGCCTAAGTCTATGAAGAAGGATCCCTAACATTTTCTAAAACATAACAAAATAAAAATGAAGCCATTGAAAAACATATAATAAAACCAAGATTTCCATGATGATGATAGTTCACAAAAGTATTTTTATTGGTGGTAAAATGACCTTATTTAAGGATGAAACAGGCATAGGCTTGTAGAGGAAAATTTCCCCTTTCCAACGAGTCCTTACTCACCTTCTAAATCCTCTTAGATTGTGATAAAATGATTTTTCAAGTTAAAATATAATAATTTTGTAATGTTGGCCAACATTGTTGATTTGGGGTAGCATCGGATGTGCTCTAGCCACGAAATTTGGTGGAGAGGTTGGGGCACATGAGATCTTCAATACCCATAAAGGGTTTGGATAGATTCTAAACAGTTGAAGAGATATTAAAATAATTAATATTTTTATTGGAGTCCCTAAGTCTAAACTTATGGAAAATAAAAATATTAATGTGTATTAATATGAAACTATGTTAGAATGGTCCAAAGGACATGGATCAAGCCAAATCTAATCTTATCTGTTGATTAGGGAATTGATCTCGGTCGTTGATTTGTCAACAAAAAAAGTATAAGAGGAGGCTTGAGGATCACTTGGAGAACACATTGAGGGAGACCAATGGTTAGCTAAGAAATTGAAGCAGTGGTCTAGAGAGCAGTCAGGAGGCAACATGTACGAAATAGAGAGACAGGAGATCAACACAGAGGCAGAAGAGGCAGACGCAAAGCCAGAGGGATTCAAGTAGAGGCAGTAAATACTACGTAGAGCCAGAAGGGCCTGCCTCATCCACGCAAAGGTTGCAGGAGTGACGCAGAGAGCCAGAGAGGCTGAACAAAGCCTTAGTATGCTAACACAGAGTGTTTTAGGCTAACACAAAGGTCAGTAGGGCCCACGCTTGGTTCAGAAGAACTACTAGAAAATTTGTCTATTTGTGGGTAAGCCAGCTTGGCACCCTGTTATACTAGAAAGTTGTTGAATCATAAAATCCTCCCTTGCTGCACTAGTTTTCCCACATTGGTTTTTCTGGGGACATTGGTCCAAAATCACTGTGTCAATGTGTTGATTCTTATGCATATGTTTCTGTATCACTGTGTGATATTTGCAACAATATTTATTTTAATGTTTGTTGAAGTAATTTCATGAATAACTTATGGTGAAATATGTAGGAAAAGTAAATCAATTGCTACAGTAATAGAATTTTCACAAACATGATGCTACATGCACAAGTCGTCTCCATGGCCAAGGGACGTGTCTCTTCGTCAAAGGTCAAAAAAATGTATAAATATAAGACTTGGACTCATCATTTGATCATCAATTGGGTGAAGAACATCACAAGAATTCAGAGAGGAGGGATAAACACAAAAATGAGGCCTAGAAGGACGTTGAAGAATAAATTTGGGCTAATTCTATTTATGTGTTGGACTAGATATCTCAATTTTACAGTCACCTCAGAAGCTACACTTCATATGTGTGGGATAGTCAGTTATGAATGCTTTAAACTTGTTAAATTTAGACTTGTGACTTCATCCATCTGTGATTCAGAATTAAGGATAGAAGAACAGACCTATTAAAGAGGCTTGAAACTATAGCCTTGTAGAGAATTGCAGAAGGAAACTCATACCTCTTTTTCAAGATTTAGACTTGTTGATCTATAGCTCAGTGTTGTTGGATAGCAAGAAGCTCAGAATTGTTGAAAGTGACCCATTCGAGCTCAGACTTAACCTGAAGCCTCATATATGACGATTGGATTTGTGACAGTTATGTGAGTAGTCTGTCTGTGGAGCTCAGATTAGTAAGTGGAGGCTTGAACAGTCAACAAGGCTTGGACCTTTGGTCAAGGAGCATGAACCTGTAACACTGCAGAGGCTTGAAATAGAGGTATACACCTTGGACTACAACAAACCTATGGAAGGGTCTCATTGCAACTCGGATCTATGTGTGGATAATCATCTAATAACCTGTGATACATTGGACCTTTAAAAAATTCACATAAGAACTGAGATTTGTGGAAAATTAACACCTTTCATATCCTCAATTTCAGGCTCGATCTTGTGGAGGCTCACGCTCAAACCTGTGGAATTGCCATGACATGTGAGGGCTCAGATCAGGTACCTTAATGCTTGAATTGTGCCATGTAGGTGAGCATCATTGAAGCATTCGTTAAAGCTATTTTGAAGTCATATAGATACATCCTTTAAGGCATTTTGATGGAGCCTTGAAGAAGAATTTAGAGTAGTCCAATGATATCATTTGGAGCAGTCTTGAGGATAACCTTGAAGTGAAATAGAAGGTAGGATGTTGGAGTAGCTCTTTGAATTTGATATACATCTTGAAGTGTTTTGGAGCTGTCTTGGGGATATTCTTGAGCAGTTCTTGGAGTATCGTCCTAAAGCACATTGTGAAGCACTTGAAGAATTGTTCGGTGCAGACATTAAGGCTTAGTGCATCCTATTGAAGACATATTGTTGAGAAGCTTTAGCCGATATTGCAGACATTATTGGAGACCATGATGCATTGAAGCCATCATGAGGTAACCTTGAAGAAATTGTTTGGGTATGATGAAAAGTTGTGGAGACATGTTCTGAGAAGAAAATGTTGTCATTGATGATATAAGTGCCTTAAAGATCGATTAAGGGAATTATTGAAGGTGAAGATTTTGTTAGGGATAGTTGCTAAAGATACAGGGATCCTTGATGAACCGTTGAATTCATATTGAAGATATGAAGCAGTGGGTTTGAGCCCTAGAGGATAGGATTCCTCAAGAAGACTAGGTTAGAGCTTTTACTAGTGAGAGGGTTGGAGCCCTAGAGGTTGGTGCCTCATAGAAACAAGGTTGGAGCCTTGAGAAGATAGGGATGGATCCCTAAAGGGTCGAGCCTCATTAAGTCCAAGTCGGTGCTTGGAAAAGTACAGGTTGGAGCTTGGTGATTTGAAGATTGGAGTCTTCATATAGGGCTGGAGCCCTGGTCTATTATTGTACTTGACTCATTATAAAGAGGATTGGAGTCCTCGTCATTTATGATTAATAAAATTATTATTCTATCATTGTTCTTGTGTTCTAATTATAAGTTATCTTAACTGGTAAAAATAAAAATTGAAAAGAAATATTGATTCACCCCCCTCTCAGTATTTCCAACATATCATTAGTTTAAATTTATCGCAAACTATACGTTAATTTCAATTAGATTGTACTTTAAAACACTTCTTAAATACCTAGAAATTTCTCTATTTTCATGGGGACATTGTTATCATCTACAAAAAATGTAATTAGTAGTGTTTTTGTGCTAGTAACACGAGAAGATCCAAAAAGCCTCACTTCAATTTGTGCAATGATATCATTCTTTACATCCACAGTATCATTTGTTGATCTTGACGTATGTTGTTTAAGAGGTGTAGATTTTGCCATGTGTGGTTGAGCGACTGTACTGGTCTCAATGAACGGTGCGTCACTCACAGGTGAATCATCGACACTACTATCAACATCAACCCCCATAGTCGCAGCAAGAGGATCATACTCTACCAAAAACTCCTATAAAATAAAGAGTTTTTATAAAGGATGAGATAATTAAAATCATAAACAAATAAATGGGATAATTAAATGAGTTGCTCACCACATACTAATGAATTTTGCGCATCAAGGTTTTGATTTTCCCTCTTACCTCTTCTATCTGAGGCTCAATTAGAACTAAAGAAACAATTTCTTGTTTGATTTCATTTGAAGCCTCTTTATTGTTTGGATTGAATCAACTGACATAAGAAATGACTTCTTCAGGAAGCTCTTCCTCAGTAGCATCTATGGACTACTCTAAGGCTAGTGCCTTCCTCTTATCACCATGTTTATCAAATAAGTGTAATTTGCAATTCATCCACAATTAATCATAATTATATTAATAAGAAAACCACTATTGACATATGTCTAAATTTATATAGAAACTTCATGTTATACATGGCCAATATAAAATGTTCTTTAAAAAAAAAAAAAAACAAAACAAAACAAAACAAAAAACAAAAAGCAAAAAACAAAACAAAAAACAAAAAACAAAAAACAAAAAACAAAAAACAAAAACAAAAAACAAAAACAAAAATCATAACATTGAAAGGCTCATGGAAGAGACATTATGACAGGATCAATATATCTTCCTTGTTGTATAGAAACAATACTTTGAAAAGGATGAAGGAAGGCACTTTCTCAAGTTGGTCACTTGCATACTAAATCTTTCATTTAGTTATATGATGCCTAAAAATATGAATTTGCCTTACTCTATAATGGATAAAATAATACTCTAGAATAAATCTCGTGGTTATATTATTTTACGTACAACCACATTGATGTTTACCTATTGTGAGGTTGGTTCCATTTGACCTTGATCAATCTGCCACAATATTATAACCATGACGTATTAAAATGTTTCCTCAACTTACAAGATGTGTGACAATATATTGTAGTAAATGACAATCATAAGATATAATAGATATTGCTTACAAGTTGGGTAAAATTAAATACATATCGCCCAATAATAGCAATATTTGTATCCATTCTATTCAAATTGTAATCAATGAGCAACTCTCCCCCTACACTTATTGATTTAATGGCACATACAAATACACAGTTTCCTTCACGCCCCTCGAATATGCAATTGGGTTGCTTATTTGTGGTCGCACGTCATGTACTATTTATAAACCCTGCAATATTCCCTGTTTCTTTTGGCCTTCCATCAATATACATAGTTACACATTTATTTTGATCATTGTCTTTTAGTTGTATATAATTTGTGGCCACTCCATATCTTCGCATACTTTTGGTATATTCGACTAGCTATACCCAATCATTGTAGTTGTAGCAGGGTCCTACATACTCCATCAATTCAGTTAATCCTCCATAACATACCTTTATGCCATCCATGGAAAATAGCCCCAAACCATGTAATGATGATGGGGCAATGTTGTATATCCTTTAGTTGATAGAAAAATCAGCGTTTATTTTAGGAAGATCCTTGGGTGCCCATTGTTTCACTAGATGTTTGTACCTCATGGGCACCTCGATGTCATTTATGCTCTCATTATCATAAGAACATGATCCCCCCATTAACGAGAAAAAAATCCATGTATATGTGGAATTTTCTTCTAATCTTTTCACCTCCAGTTGATCTTTGCCTACTAGATGATGTAGCAAATGTTTTGTCAATTTCTTCTATCCTACTTGAACTTTTGTCACTCAATGAAGATAGATCTGAAAAATACATGTTTGGTTGAAAGTCCTATAACACTCCACCAAATGAGAGAAAGTATTAGTGAGTGTCATAAGGGATGTTGAGAAAAGTCTTGACGAAACTACAAGAACATTATAATAATACAAGTGAGTTAGAATAAAGTTCTATGTGTTTAACCCTATGGAACTCCTCCCTCTAGTTGCATCACAATAAACATTTTCATAGGATAAGCCATAGGAGCCATATCCTTGACCATATCAATAACGAGACTCCCACTATCCACAACTTGAACTACTTTGAGCGAATCATCCTCATTCATGTCCTTGGGACGAACTTCTCCATTACATATACCCACCACATGATGTAAAGTAATGGAAAATCGAGAACAATCCACCAGTAAGTAGACCACTGCATGGAATCTAGAACAACAAATGACCCATCCATATAGTTAAGAACACGAGTATAGGGAATATCACCACTAACAATTTAGATTGATTCATATAAACCCTGCCTAACATTTGATATCAGCTAGAGTTTGTGCCATTAAACATAAGCTATTCTCTAGATACCCATCATCACCTATAATATAGGACCTAACTGCATATAATGTGGCTTTAATACCTACATCATTCCAAAGTTCAAGTGGGACTCTGGGAAATTTTACCCAAATCAAAACATTATATTATTTATATGTATCCGCACATCAAGAAAAGGGTGCCATAGTACAAACCCAAGAAAACAATAATTCATTAAGCACATTTTGGGCCAGTATCTTCCATTCCCCCTCCTCATACCAAAGGATAAAACCATGCCATCCTCTCAACATGAAATGACTAATGGCGCTATACATTAGAAAGGGAAACCCAAATTATTACATACACAAAGAAAAATGACTTATATTAACAAATCAATTTAAGAACTTATTCACTAATGTTTTATTGAGAAATTCCTTAACTTGATAAAGAGAAATGCCCTTTCCTACCACAAGAGCAATACTATTCCCATGGGATTTGATGGGCCTTGTCCTATACCAATGACTATTGTGGCTTGGGTTTGGAACATGTAATGTACCTATATGTTCCTCAATCCCTAATCCCACTCCAATGGAGGGAAAGGATGAAGAGTGCAAAATGTGGATTTTGACCCACCTTCCATTGGTATAGCGCTACATGTCATGTTATGGACACCTACACCTACACCCACAAAATCATTCACATTAAGTGCCACATGAGAGGTCTCACTCCTATTATTAATCTCAAATGATGGTAGATGTAGATTGCCAAATCCATGAGTTGGAAGTGTTTGGATTGTCAGTGAATACTTACTCACCTCTATAATGTCACCTGATATAACTTTGTATCATTGTTAGAGTGATTTCCTGAGATTTGCAACAACATAATTATGATAACTAACTATAAGAAAATATGATCATTGGAGAGAGATTCATCCAACTATCCTATTAGCTATACATACTCATCATCTAAAGAGGGGCCCATGCTTGGATCAATAACCTCTTCCCTGATAAGAACAATGTTTTTGTAAAAAGAAAAGAATCAACGTTAATCCCATTCTCAAGACACACCAAAACTAGATCAAGAGACTTTTTCATCCCTTTGGAAATCGATTAACTGAAACTTGTAAAGAATAGATAGTGAAAAACAATAAATTACACAATCAACTGATAACACTTTCAAATGATAATGATGGTGATGCGAATTATGGTGACGCCTCTTGGTAGTAGAGCAACAAACCTATCAATCAACACAAATCATTAGCTCATTAATGAAAACCAAATATTATCATTTGTTAGTATCTTGTTGCATAATCAGTCAATTATAAACTAACTTTTCACACCTAAACATTAATCTAATCAAATTTCTAAAAATCATGATGAGACCCCCTTGTGGGAACTTTGTTGATGGCCAGTCATGGGCCCACCTTACTTCTTTTGTGTGGGTGTCCCTTGCCAAGTCGGGCCGACCCACCAACTCGTCGCATGTGTGCCCCTACTAGGCGGGCGCCCTCGGAAGATCAGCACGCCATGCCCCCATGGGTTCCCGGATGCCCTGCCTTCATGCGGGAGCGCCCAAGGTGTGAGCATTCGCCCTGCCATGCAAATCAGTCAACACAAACAATCAGCTCATAAATGACAACAAAATATTATCATTTGTCAGTACCATGTTGCATAATTAATGAATTATAAATGAAATTTTAACGCCTAAACATTAATTTAGTTAACTTTCTAAAAATCATTATGAGACCCCCTTGTGGGAACTTTGTTCATGGGCAGTCATGGGCAAACCTTACTTCTTTTTCTGTGGGGGGGCCATGCTGACCCACCAACTTGTTGCATGGGCGACCCTGCCGGGTGGGTTCCTTAGCGTGCCTCACGCCCGACACCACGCCTTCTTACAAGTGCGCACAGTGTGCGGGCGTTCGATCTACAATGCAAATCAGTCAACACAAATCATTAACTCATAAATGACAACAAAATATTATCATTTGTTAGTACCATGGTGTATAATCAATCAATTATAAACCGAATTTTAACACATAAACATTAATTTATTCAATTTTCTAAAAATCATTATGAGGCCCCCATGTGTGAACTTTGTTCATGGGCCGACCTTATTTCTTTTATGAAGGATCCCCTTGCCAAGACAATTTGACCCACCAACTTGTCGCACGGGTGCCCTAGCGTGCCTAGCAAGTGACTCCTCGTGGGCCCCTGGGAACCCTGCCTTCGTGCGGCCACACCCAAGGTGCGAGCGTTCGCCTTGCTCTACAAATCGGTCAACACAAATCATTATCTCATCAATGAAATTTTTTTTTATCATTTGCTAGTACCATATTGCACAATCAATCAATTATAGACTGGCTTTTAACACCTAAAGTTTCTAAAAATCATTATGATGCCCCCTTGTGGGAATTTTGATCATGGGCACTCATGGGTCAACCTTACTTCTTTTCTGTGGATGCTCCTTGCTAAGTTGGGCCTAGCCACCAACTTGTCGTAGGGGCGTGCGCCCTAGTGTGCCTAGCACGTGATGTCCCCATGGGCACCTCGCCTTCGGGCTGGCATGCCCGGGGTGCACGCGTTTTCCCTGTCATGCACCTAACATTATGGCTTTACCCATAGGTTTCTTCACTCAAATTCCATTGTTCACTTGACCGCACGCATGTCTTGTCCTTTCTTATTTCGCACATCTGCCCGACCATTGTGTTGCTTGAGTCACCTATCGCCCAACTAGCCCGGTCCACCTAATTTTCCCAACTCATCCCCCCGTTGTTATGTCGTACAAGTCACCTTTGGGTACCCGAGCATGCCCAAGGTGCACACCCTTGTCATGCAAACGACGCCCTTGGTTCACTTCACCATTCGATTTTCCCATCGTGTTTCTCATCATGTACACCCTATTTGCACGTGGGTGTAAAGGCACCCTACCCTATTGCAGGCGCAACCAGGGCACTCGCCCCCGTGTTATGTAAGTGACACACCCACCATCGCACTTTGGTTCATACTTCAATTTTTCTCCACTTTGAGTGGCCATGGGCAATCAGGAGCCGACCTTACTTCTTTTGTATGGGCACCCCTTTCCAAGTCGAACCGACCCACCAAATCGTCACACGGGAGCCCTAGAGTGATTTTGACAGCTCAACATGTCACTTGAAGGAATTGAACATAAGTGGGGATCATAACAATCATGCCTCCCAACCACCCAAGTAAATCATATTAACAACTAGATTGTTTTAATTTGTTTATTCTAAGTACCATTGTGATTATACTTATGTTCACAACATTCCAAAATTGTTGAAGAAAATGTTTCTACCTTAATGACTTTCCAAAGTCATTGACTATAACTTGTATACTTTGCCAAAAGTCCTTTTATACATTTTGCAATGGTTTTATAATTCATTGCTTGAGTAATTATATGCAATTCAAGAATTTGATTATCGTTTGATTGTTGAATTCCTTTTGTGAGTCTTAAAACCCTCCCATATCGTCAAGGTGTGCATCTACCATAACCATGTCAAATTTCATTGCATATGAGCAAAAAATAGAGAAAAAAAATTCAATTTTGGCCCCATTCTCAAGTCACATCACGACTAGCTTGAGAGACTTATGCAACCCTTTGGAAATCAATTCAATGGATCTTGCAAAGAATAGATAGTGCAAACAAAAAATTATACATTCAAATGATAACCCTTTCAAATGATGATGAAGGCGATGAGAATAATGGTGACGCCTCCTGGTAGTCGAGTAGCAAATATATTAGTCAACACAAATAATTAGATCATCAATGACAATAAAATATTATCATTTGTTAGTACCGTGTTGCACAATCAAACCATTTTTTAACACTTAAACATTAATTCAGTCAATTTTCTAAAAACCATTATGAGACCCCCTTGTGCTAAGTTTTTTTAGCATGGGCCAACCTTACTTCTTTTGTGTGGGTGCCCCTTTCCAAGTCAGGTTGACCCAAAAACTCATCGCACAAGCGCCTTGGCATGCTTAGCATGCAATGCCCCATGCGTGCCTAGGTGCCCCGCCTTTGTGCAATTGCGCCCAGGGTGCAAGCGTTCACAATGTCGTGCAAATTACTCAACAAAGATCATTAACTTGTCAATAATAACAAAATATTATCATTTGTTAGTACCATGTTTCATAATCAATCAATTATAAACCAACTTTTAACACCTAAACATTAATTTAGTAAATTTGAAAGAAAAAAAATCCTTATGAGACCCTAGGGGCAAATTTGTTCATAATAGTCACAAGCCAACCTTACTTATTTTGAATAGGCACCCCATTATAACTTGGGTCAACCCACCAACTCGTCGCATGGGCACCCCTGCTAGGCGAGTGCCCTGGCTTGCCCAACATGCGTGCCCCACCTTCCTTTGGGTGTTCACCTTGCTATGCAAATTAGTCAACGCAAATCATTATCTCATCAATTACAACAAAATGTTGTCATTTTTTAGTACCATGTTGCATAATCAATCAATTATAAACCAACTTTTAACACCTAAATATTAATTTAGTCAATTTTCTAAAAATCATTATGATACCCGTGGTGGGAAAATTATTCATGGGCAGTCATGGCCCGACCTTACTTTTTTTTTGCAAGCCCCTTATGACCCCAGGAAGTTGGCTACATAACTAACCCCAACAAGGCCCACAAACTCTTAGCGTTGCATCACCTAGGGTTAGGGTTTTGGTTGTTTAGGGTTTTCCTTTGTTGTTTAATAATAAAAAGACCCTTGAGCCTCATTGTAACATAGTTCATAGACATGTACCTGCCACATCTCTTCTCAGAGATAAGATACCATCACCCAAGCTAGTTTATTTCCACTCTGTATGTAAGCATATTTCAATTCTTTGTGATTAATGAAAGGAAGTGTTGTTTTTGCTGCATCTATGTATTTATGGTTATATTTGTATTAGGTTGTTTTATTGTCTAATTTTGGATCAATGGTATCAGAGAGGTCTTCTCTTTCTCTATTTTTCTTTACATGTCTCCAACGTGGTTAGGGTATAAGGAGTTAGGGCTCGAACTAGTTGAACCTTTGGAAGACCAGCCTCGCAAATCCGAACGACCTCCCATGGCAGAATAAAATAAAGACGAGAGATCGGGAGATCCTTTCAAAATATGCTCAAAGAATCCATCGACTGATAAAGGAATGCGATGATGGACAACCTATCCCAGATCCTTCGGCGGATACCCATGGGCGACGCATCTTGTTCCAACAACCCCTTTAGAAGCGCCACTCCCTTTAAGGTACAAGTAAACTTCGACATCCCCATATTTGAAGGTCATATAGATGTGAATCTCATAGATAAATGGTTAAATATGATGGAAGGATATTTTTCGGTTCTTTATTTTTCCAACCGGGAAAATATTACTTGTGCACTCCTTAAAGTCACCCCCCATGTCAAGGACTGGTGGGAAACCTACTGTGAGAAGAGGAACTAGAGTGGACCCTCTCTATTTTCAGTCGCACCCACTTGGAATTCTTTCCAGGACGCTATGAAGGAGCAGTATTACCCTGTCAGATGCTAAGAGGATAAATACATAAAGTGGACCATGTTGCGGCAGGGAAGGGATCAAGATGTGCTAGAGTTCACAAATATTTTCTATACCCTTCGCACAAAGTTGGGTTTCAAGGATTCATAGAAACATTTGGTACTCAAGTACCATAGTTGTAAACACAAGTACATCCAGGACGAGATGGAGTTCCTGGGCATTTCCTTGCTTTGCCCTGCCTATCGATATGTTATCAAGATCGAGCATAAATTTAAACAAAAGAAGTGAGAATTTGGATCTCCAAATTTGAAGCAAGGAAAAGGCGCCCCAAACTGCAGAACATAGGACAGAGCCAAGGCAGGGTGACCTAGGACAACCAGCCAAAGCTGCATCCAAAGAACAACACCACGAAGATAAATAAGGAAATGGAAAATTTGTGTGAGTTCCATAAGAGCCCCACTCACAACACAAGTGAGTGTCGAGCCAAGCAGTCACTGGTTTCCAATTTGAAGGCTTCTAAATAAAATGCATGTTCAAAGTCTGAGCCAAAACCTAACAAGGGGAAGCAAATTATTGACACGAAGCCCAGTGCCACCATTGCCACCACTAATATCTAGAAGAATGAGCCCAAAGATCCAAGGGAGGGGCATCGCCTCTTCCACTCATAGATGTGGGTCAAGGGTTCTTCATTGCAATTCATTGTAGATAGAGGGAACCAAAAGAACCTCATTTAAACAGAGGTCATGAAGCCACTGGGCCTACCGACCATAAGACACCTGCAGTCATACACCATCACGTGGCTTCACCAAGGATGAGATCTTCATGTCATCCAACAGTGTCGCCTTCCCTACAGCATCAAGCCCTTCACAAATGAGGTGTTGGGTGATGTTGCTCCTCTTGAAGTTTGTGATGTATTCTTAATCCAACCACACTTATGGAAGCGACATGGTGTGTATGAGTCTAGGCCTTCCACTGTATTTATTACTTTGGGCAATAAATTGTAGTAGATGTAGCACCGCCTAACACCATCTCTTTGATCACTGGGAAGAAATGCAATAAGATCATTTCCCAGAGCGGAAAATTTATTTTCCTTATGATTCTCCCTCAGGGAAAGAAGAAGATTGTGGCCACAGCCTCTAGACAGGGCTCATCTGCATGGCAGATATAGATGGACAAGGTCGTGGAGGAGTACAAGGACATGTTCATCTCACCCATAGGGGCACCTCTACACTGCCAGGTCAAGAACTTCATAGATCTAACCCCAGGCGCGTCACTACCCAATGGATCGATCTATTGATTCTCTGTTATGGAGAATGATGAAATCAAGCATATTCAAGAGCTATTGCAAAAAGGGCACATCAGGCCAAGTTCATCACTCTATGGGAGCCCAATCGTGTTGGTACAAAAAAAGAATAGGACCCAAGGACTTTGTATTGACTATCTGGCGCTGAATAAGATCATTGTTCAGATTAGGTATCTAATCCTACTGTTGGGTGTGGAGCCTGATCATCTTATGTATTCAAAGGTATCACAGCATTGGACCCCAGTTCGTAATGGGGCGGCAACGCCACCCATAAAATATTCACTACAGGGGGGGTCCAGGGGGGAAATTGTGACCTTTGGGAGCCCCCCCTGCTGGGGGGATCAGGGACAGCACCCCCAAAGCTAAGAATAGATGTAAAATTGCCTTGTAAAATGTTGTAATTTCGTAGTCAATCTGGGTTGTTCATTAGGCAGAGATCTGACGGTAGAAGTTATGTTTAACTTAGGGTTTTTTGCCCTAGAAGGCAACCCCTCGTTATATATGAGGGAATTGTATTGTTTCTATGTATATTTGTATTCTGAGTGAGGAAGAGAGAGGAGATTGAGAGTGAAGAGGGAATTACAGCAGATCTGATATACATTGTATCTCTTCAGTTTGCTGGATAATATAAAAGGAATTACTGGTTGTTTCTTCGTGGACGTAGCGCAAACTGGGTGAACCACGTATATTTTTGTCTCTCTTGTTTGATGCATTTTTTGTGTTTATATTTCTACAATGTTTTATGTATTCCATTGCTTTGTAATATATAATTTTCTAACACCTACAAATTGATGACCTTATGGACCAACTCAAGGGGGGAAAATATTTTAGCAAGATTGACTTGAAATCTAGTTATCACTAGGTACCAATTGAACCCTCTGATGTGTGGAAAATTGCCTTCAAATCCAAGGAGGGTCTTCTCAAAAGGTCAATCATGCCTTTCGGGTTGACGAATGCCCTTGCATCCTTCACGAGGCTTATGGAAAACATCTTGTAACCCTTCACCAACTCATTCATGGTGGTGAATTTAGATGGCATCCTTATCTTTAGCCATAGTTGGGAAGAGCACCTTCACCATATTCAACAGGTCCTCCAAGGTCGACAACAACACAAGTTGTGTGCCAATTTGGAGAAATGCACTTTTGGTACGACCCAAGTTCAATATTTGGGTATATCATTGATGATAAGGGTGTGCATGTGGACCTAACCAAGATACAAGTCATTCGAGATTGGCCAACACAACCACTCTAATAGAGCTCTGCAACTTTCGGCGTCTTGTCAATTTCTACCGCAGGTTCGTGTTGGGGTTCTCTCATATCACTTGGCTGTTAAGTCAAGTCATAAAGGGCGGAGTGAAAGCAAAGTTATTTTCCAATGAATCCCAATAGAAGGCATTTTCTGATTTGAAGCATCACCTCTTATCTGCATCAATGCTTACATTACCAGACTTGCATCAATCACTTTAGATTAAGACAGATGCCTCTGACTATGCTATTGGTGAAGTTCTTACTCAACAACTGAATCTAGTGGCATATCATAGTGAGACACTTTCAGACACCATCTGAAAATATCCCACCTATGACAAAGAGATGTATTCCATTGTGCAGGCTTACCGATAATGGAAGCATTACATTATAGGGAAGGAAACAATCATCCACACAGATCACCAAGCCTTGTAGTACATATAAACACAAGGGATGTTACAAAACGCTCGTCATCAGAAATGGTCCACATACCTGTAACAGTTCCATTTGAACATTAAGTACAAGAAGGGTAGCACCAATAATGTTGTGGATTGCCTCAAATGACAGTTGGTCATGGCATTCACCATTACGTTCAACTCTTGCGGGCACGAGACTTCAGGATGGCCACATCTTTACAAGAGCGATCTAGAATTCAAAAACACATTCCAGATGCTCCTGGAAGGAAATTATGTTAAAAAGTTTCACCTCTAGGATGCATTGTTATGCCACTTGGGACACCTCTATGTTCCTTTAAGCGAGAGTGCAAAGATGATCTAGGAGGCACATTATAGTCGGGTCGTTGAACATTTTAGAGTAGAGAAAATAGTGGCAGTGTTGTAGAAGATTTTTTTTTAGGTCGAACCTTCGACATGATGTTGGGAAGTACATTAGATCCCACACTGCTTGCACCATTGCCAAACTGACCACTAAGAAGCTAGGCATATATACTCCTCTACCTACTCCTGCCCGACCTTGGGAATTCATCTCTATGAGTTACATGTTGGGCCTTCCTTCTACTAAACATGGCAAAGACTGTGTTTTTGTGGTCATTGAAAAATTCTTTAAGATGACCATTCTGGTGGCATGTAAGAAGAGTACCACATCAGAAGCCACTGCTAAGATCTTCTTTGAAAAAGTGTGGGTACACTTTGAGATCCAAAAGTCCATTATCTTAGATTGGGATAGAAGGTTCCTAAGTACATTTTGGTCAAATCTCTGGTTGACGTTGGATACCAATCTCACTAAGTCCATGACATTCCATCCCCAAAATGATGGCCAAACAAAGGTTTCCAACCAGATGTTCGTACACATTATGCACATGTACAACTAGAAGCATCCACACACCTGGGATGAAAGCCTCCCCTATGTCCAACACAACTACAACATAGCTCTCCATAGATCAACTAGACACAACCCCTTTCAGGTTGGATTGATATTCCACCCAATATGTCCCATTGATATGGCCATACCATTTGCAGTTACTCAGGAAGATTCAACTCATGTCCAGTCGGAAGCTGACAGGGATAACAACTTCATTGAGCACGTTCAGTGCATCCACCAACAGGTCCGTGACATATTGGAAAAAGCCAATACTAATACAAGCAGTGACATGATCAACATCATGTGCCACACAAGTTCTAGGTGGTGACAAAGCTTGGCTACATTTGTAGAAGGAGCGCCTCGTTGGGCCCCATGGAAAACTTCATCCGCTTTTATATGGGTCATACACAATCACAAAGGTTGTAGGGGACAATTCCTTCGAGATCAACATTTCACTGTTCCTTTACTTGCACCCAATGTTCAATGTGGATCACCTTTGACCATACTTTCCACCTTTACTGGGCACATCTGACATTGCAGAACAACTCACAACGATAGAGTTAAACCCATACTGCATAGAACAAGCCGCAACTAATTGGATCATGGACGCATAGATAAAGAACACTTGCCAATAGAGGATTCAACTATATTGAGTTGTCAAAGCAGGCCAACTCCTTCACCAGGGACCAGGTTCAACAAAAAATTCCTCACCTCATGGAGGCTCTGCACACAATGGGGACCATTGCTTCCTAAGGAGGGAGGACTGATCCAGGAGGATGTTGGTGGACACACACCTATTCCACCTAAACCTCTAGTTGGTTTCATAAATTTCCTTGTTTATAGCAATGTTTAATAATTTTAGCAGTTTTCCCCCCCTAAAAGGTGTCTTTTAGGTTCACAACAAGCACATAGTTATGTGTAAGGGCATATGGAAAATCTTGTAGTACTCGAAGAGATGTTTCCAATGAGGTATTGTACGCGCCAAATAGAGATAATATGACCAAGTTACAACCCCCAGAAGTTGGCTACCCAACTAACCCCAATGGGGCCCACAAACTCTTGGCGTTTCATCTCCTAGGGTTAAGTTTTTGGTTGTTTAGGGTTTTCCCTTGTTGTTCAATAACAAAAATGCCCTTGATCCTCATTGCAACATAGTTCATAGGCATGTAGTCGCCACACCTCTTCTCAAAGATAAGCTTCCATCACTCGAGCTAGTTTATTTCCATTCTATGTGTAAGCATATTTTAGTTCTTTGTGATTAATGAAATTGAGTGTTGTTTTTGCTGCATCTTTGTATTTATGGTTATATTTGTATTATGTTGTGTTCCTGTTTAAGTTCGGATCACAGTCATGGGATGACCTTACTTATTTTAGGCAGGTGCCCCTTGCCAAGTCGTGACAATCCACCAACTCATTGAACAAGTGCTCCTTGCTAAGTCGGGTAAACTCACCAACTCATCGCACAGGCACGCTGAAATGCATAGCATGCGACACTCCATGGGCGCCGCACCTTCCTATGGGCACACTTAGGGTGCGGGCATTAACCTTGATATGAAAAAAAGTCGACACAAATCATTAGCTCATCAATGACAACAAAATATTATCATTTGTTAGTACCATGCTGCATAATCAATCAATTATAAACATTAAGTTAGTTAATTTTCTAAAAATCATTACGACACCACCTGGTGGGAACTCTATTTATGGGTTTTCATGGGATGAACTTCTTTTCTACGGACTCCCCTTACCAAGTTGGGCTGACCCACCAACTCGTTGCATGGCCGCCCCTTTCGAGTGGGCATTCTAGAGTGCCTAGTATGTGATGCCCCATGGACACCCCGCCTTCATGAGATCATGCCTAAGGTACGAATTTTATCCTTGTCGTGTAAATCAGTCAACACAAATCATGATCTCATCAATGACAACAAAATATTATAAATTGTTGGTACCATTATGAGACCCCCTTGTGGGAACTCAGTTCATGGGCATTCATGGGCCGACCTTACTTCACACGTATGTCCGACCGTCGTGTTGCCTATTTCACTCATCGCCAAATTTCTAGGTTTGTCTTCTTAATGAACCAAAGTTAAATTTGGAAATGATGGTATAAACGTAAATGAGCTTCTCTTCGTTTCAAGGATATTATATTTTCTACTGAACAAGGCCAACCATGTGAAGGTGGAAGCTCATGTGTCCCCTACCCACCCCCACACATCACTCTCAATTCCATAACCATTCTATCTATTGTAATATATTTGAAAGAAATACACTAACATTCAAACATTAAACTAGGAAAATAAAAATTTAAGGTGAACAAAAGAGAACAAACCAACTGAAAACATGTAAATACAAACCTCGTACTTTTCAAAATTTTGATATCATTAATCTTCTTCCTCATCCAATTCATCATTTGTGTCATCCAGTTCAAAATTAAGGTTCAAAGGATTCGCCATATCAACATCATCATCATCATCTTCTATATCATCATCTGGAACAGGCTCTTCTACATTTGGTTCAACTTCATCAAGTTCTTTGTCCAACACAACTTCAATATCATCTACTTTGTCCAAATAAACATTATCTCGATTAACATATATTCCTTGAACTTCTTCGACGTCTTCTTTTGACACTGAATGAACCCCCTTCTCCTCTACATCATCTTCTTCTTCAATTTCATCTTCTTTCATTACATTATACTTTACGGGCCTTCCTCTGGGATCATATCTAACAACATATAACAGACCCACTTTACTTGGAACATCTGCCTAAAATACCTATTCACATTGGCTTGGAAGAACATATGAATATGATACAGGCTCGGGATTCCTTGTCTCAACCATGGTAAATCCGTTAGCATGCTCAATAGCAGTTATATTAGGGTCACGTTCATGGATTCGTAGCCTAATCAATTGATATTGATGATCCAGAT
>APFE031706322.1:0-18692 GCA_000404065.3 Pinus taeda
ATCATCCAAGAATTGTTCATTTATGTAATGTAAAGGAGGTTACCCCCTCGAAGAGGCTGAATTCTAAGTCGTTGATCTATCTTTTCTATCTTTTCTTGAGCTGGTCTCCTAACAGATGATTCATGCCTTCGAAGTGTGCTCATGTTCTCAGAGGACCAGGAGGGTGCACGACACATTGGGGAAGGCTGAAGAGTGAAGCGTAAGGCCTTTTGGGTGCCCCTATGTGATTAAGGAGGGACCACTTCTTCTAGTCGAAGGAGTGTGCACAAGGAAGAATTGGTCTCAAGGAGGGCACAATTCAGAGTAAAGAAGGGGAAAGAGGATTAAGAGTATGCCTTGCGCCCTTGGATGGTGCATGTTTCTCTTCTGAACAATGAAGGATTCCCCATCAAGGCTTCAGAGTGTACTTATGTGCTCTTGCACTTAATGAGTTTGCTTTGCAGCTATAAATTTGTCTAAGTATGGAATATAGGGTGAGGGGTGAACAGTATGAGTTTAGACATAGAACCAAGCACGACGCACACCAACCCATCAAGAAAAATTAGACAAACTTGAACAATGATAAATGTACATTGAAACACAACTTTATACACATCCTCAAAATACAACGAGTGAAGTATGTGCGACTGCGACCCAAAAGTGTTGTTTTTCAATATCAAGGATGTTGCGACTATGGAATGCACTTAAAGGCATTATAATCGATACGACGAAATTTGAGATCATTCAAAGACACTTGAAACACATAGAATAACATGAAACTACATTTGATGATCAAAGAGATTCTAGATACGACAATGATAGTAGGCTCCAAAATTCAAATGTAGCGGAATTTTGGAGGGTGTTGTAACAATGACAACAGGACACAATCTAACAATTCATGGATTGACTGGACTAATTTGATAATCGTTAGAGGATTATAGCATCAATATCTCATCATCTTGGGATTGAAAGGTAGTCGTGCAAGAATATAACTTGATGTTCATGATTCGATGACAATCAAGATCACTTTCATGATTAGAGGGTGATATGATTAGCTCTACTTCATTTGGTTCAATATAATTCCTTTGTTGATGATGCCAAGAGGAAAGTGATATGAAAGGTTGATGGCCTGAACCCTGTCACATGTTGGCTCCATTATATCCAGGAAGATAAAATCTCAATATGATTAGATGCAAAGGAAAGGACGAGCCATGCAACTACTACTTGAAGATATCCATGAAGAATTAATAGTTGACGTATTTATGTAGACAAGCTAAAGATCTTCTATTTATGCCTTCCCAATTGAAGGGAGGTAAGTATTATCCTCTGTGTTTAAGAGGAGTAAGAAGTCCCCTTGAATGTTTGAGAAGGAGCAAGGATAACTTCTCTGGTCAAGAGGGAATTAGGATCTCCTCTCTAGTTGAGAGGGAGTGATTTTAAACACTATATTCTCCATGTGTCATGCACTAGACCAAGGCTAATAGTCGCTAGTCTTAGTGAAGGAACTAGGAAGGAGAATGCAGGATTGTATAAGCATCTAAAATTGATACTCTTTAAGGATAGAGAATCCTAAATGTTAGGATATTCTGACACATAGGAAATAGTTAAGTATAACTTAGTCTAGTGTAGAGTTAGGTAAAGTGTGTTTTTTTACTATGTAATTTTGTAACTTACAATCCGACGGTCACGATATGTTCTAGACATGAAGTGATCTGACGGTTCATTCTTTCCTTGGTATTATCGACCCTTGATCTGTGGCTTGACACCTAATTGGTCCATGATCTCTATTTAAAGAGCATGGAGGGTCATTTGTAGGGTGATCGTTCATGAGAGAAGCTTATATAAATTTTCTTTCTTTTATTAATAAATTGCCTAAAGTGGGCACATTGGCTCAGGTCGTGGATGGTTTCCCTCTTTGAGGGTTTTAACCACGTCAAGAATACTAGTGTATTGATCTGTGATCTATTTGATAGTGGTGTCCTTTGGTTTCCTATCTGAGGAACTTACCTTGTAAATTCCTACATGGTATCAGAGCTATTTGAGGGCTGCATCCGTTGGTGATCCAAATCAGAAGTTGGTACAACTGCATCCGACTGTCGTTTCCTAGATCTACTATTTCTGACCACTTTCGGCCCAAGAGGACTACTCTATTGTGTTAGGAGCATCTGTTTCAGTGAGGAACCCCTTTCGTTTCACGCGAAAAGGTTTATGGTAGCCCTAGCTACGTCATTTTTAAGATCTCGAGGTATATAGTCTTTATTTGCAGTTTTAGTTATGTATCTCTCTATTTATTTTGGTTTATTTATTTATTTGTTTTTTTATTACTGGATCTATACCTTTCATTTTTGCGTATGTTATTTTCCCCGTGACTCTGTTCAATTTGGGCAAATCAGAAACAAAAATGAAGGATTTTTCTCATGCGTATGCTCTTTTCCGCCGCGCCTTAGTTTGATCTCGGAAAATCAGAAACATTGAGGAAAATATTTAGTTTCCGGTGAAAGCTAACTTCAATCCATAGGATTTGGTTTTTTTTGTGTGTCTGTGTTGGGTTGTGTGGTTTTTTGTTTTGTAGGCAAAAATATATTTTTCAAGTAAGCACGCACCCCAAAGTTTCAGTGACTAAAAAAAAAAAACCCTTTCTTTTTTCCAAAAATTACTAACCTTTTAAACTAGCTCACTTGGTCCAAAGTTACTTTATGAGAGTAGAGGTCTTGAGTTCAAGTCTTTCTTTTTGTTGAGTTACTTTTTCAAAAAACACATGTAACTTATGTTCTAAATTTACTTTATGTAAAAGTGTTCTCGCCCATTATAAAAAGAGAGTTACTTATAATTCTAAAGTCTCTTTATCTTTTATTTAAGTTACAAGTTAGTGGGTAGCTCATAAAGTACCATTGTAAAAGTGACTTTCAAAAGTAGGTCACATAATTTTTATTTTTTTTAAAGTGAGCTAATTATATTAAATGGGGATTTTTTTTTTAAAATATAACCTTATCATTCACTTCCGCACATTCATGCACTTCGTCGGCATCTTCATCAACTTTTCTTTAAAAAGCCATAACTTCTTCATCCGGAAGACGTTTTCAAAGCCATTTTTTTTTTAATCGGCCTAATTTTTCAAGATCTTTCCATTGGAACATTTAGTTTCAGCATCTACAACTTCAGTTTCTATTACAATAGAAAGTCCATGCCAAGTTATTCTTGACAACACCAACTACTTCCAATGGTGGTCCTACATTGTGGATTTACTTAGAAGTAAAGGTCTTTACAGAATAGCCTCAGGCCAAAATACTAAACCTAAAGATGAAGATAAGGCAGCCAAATGGGAAAATAGGCAAGATCAAGCACGTGGGTTGATAGGGATGTCTATTTCTCCTGACCTTAGATTCTATGTCATAGAACTTGATACCCCTAATGAAGCAATGAAACAACTCACTAAAGTTTTTGGAATTAAAAATAAAATTAGAGCTCATCAACTCGAAAATGAGTTGCTTACGTTGGACCCCAATAATTTTTCTTCCATTCTTGATTTTTTGTCCAAGTTTAAGACCCTTAAACTTCTCTTGTATGGTGTTAAGGTTGAGAAAGAAGATGGTAGCCTTATATATTCCATTCTTACTAAGCTGGGACCGGCCTACTCTTTGTTTGTTTCCACCTTCAATTCTACTAGAGAAGCCTTTATTTCTCAAGGACAATAATACAAGTCCCCATCTTTTGATGCCTTTTGTGATTCTTTAATAAGAGAACAAGAAAAAATCTTACATCTTGGTCTTCTTAATATTAGAAACTCTTCTAAGAAAGCCTTAGCCACCCAACAACAACCAAATTCAAAGAATCCTAAGAAACAGTATCCTAAAAAGAATGGTCCTAAACCAAACAAGGGTCCTAAGCAATTCTAGTCTCAAAATGAAAAATCAATTCAACAAAATGATAAGGTAAATAAAAAGAAAGGGAAGAATACTGATAGACATTGCAAATTTTGTAATCGAGATGGCCACTTATAATCCAAATGCTTTAAGAAGATGGAAGCCTTGGAAGCAACAATGAAAAAACATAACATCCATTTGGAGCACTCTTCAACTTCAACTTCATCTTCAGGAATAGAACTTTCTGCATGTCGTTGTCAAGCATCTCGGTCTGGTTTCGCAATAAATGTATCTTCTTCCTCTCATTCTCATGAGTGGCTCATTGATTCTAGAGTTTCTTATCACATGGCCGAAAACAAAGCCATGTTTTCTTCTTTAAATGATTGTAACACCAAAAATATATATGTTGGTGATGATAGATATCTTAGTGTTGTAGGGACTGGAACTTTTCATCTAGACAATGGTTAATTTAATGATTTATTAAGTGTTCCAACCTTATACCTTCTATCTGTATATCAGATCACTCATTCAGGTGAAGGTAAAACCATTGAATTTTCACCTGACGATGTTGTAATTAAGGACCTAAGAGGTCCTAAACAAATTTTAGTTATTGGCATTGCTAATGATTCTACAAGGTTGTATAAGTTTAGAAACTTTGGGTCATCAACTCTTCCCTCGGTATTTGTTGCTCATAATGATGAAGTGAGCAAACTTTGGCATGAACGACTTGGTAACTTAAACTATCGCTCCCTTCAAAATCTATGTAAAGAAAATATGGTGACAGGTCTTCCTATGGTATCTTGCAGAGATGGTGTTTGTTCTGGATGTGTACTTGGAAAACATCATCGGGATAGTTTTGAAAAACGTGCCTCTTGGTACGCCTCAACCCCTTTACAACATGTGTATAGTGATTTATGTGGTCCACTTCTAGATGTTTCATTCTCTGGCTACAAGTATTTCTTAACTTTCATTGATTATTTCTCCAGACACACTTGGGTATACTTCTTAAAACTCAAGAGTGAAGTATTTAACATGTTCTTAGCCTTTAAGGATTTTGCGAAGAAACAATTTGGAAATCAAATTCTTAAGCTAAGATCTGATAATGGCGGAGAATATGTTAACAAAAAATTCATCAACTTTTTCACCGAGCATGGAATTCAAATGCAACATACTGTTCCATATACTCCACAACAAAATGGTGTAGCTGAAAGGAATAATCACGCCTTAAAGGAAATGGCTAATTGTATGCTTCAATCTAAAGGACTTAGTCTTAATTTTTGGGCAGAAGCAATTAATTGTGAAAATTACATAGTAAATCACACTCCTACTAAGGTTTTAAAGAATATCGCTCCATATGTAAGTCACTTTTGTGTTTTTGGAAGTGAAGCATGGGCCCATATTCCAGATGAGAAACATAAAGCTTTAGAACCTAAGAGTGAAAAATATATTTTTGTTGGATATTCTGAAGAAATCAAAGGATATAGACTTATTCTACTTAAGTCCAAAAATATTATCATTAGAAGAGATGTAAAGTTTGCTGAAAATATATCGGCCTACGAGCTTAGCTCGGTAGATATGCCACCTCTCTCTATCCCTTCTACTTTCGAAAATATTTCTTCCTCAGATGATGAAAGCGAGGATGCCAATCTTCCGCCACCTTCTCAGGATCTTCCTTCAACTCCTTAGCTTCCAAAATGGGTTTGTGCTACTCGATATGCAACAAGTGCTCTTGCAGGTGATCCTACAGATCATCGATGTACACGTTCTCAGTTCGATGGAGCCTCTTCTTTATTGGCTCAAGCTTCAATGAATTATGATCCTGACACCTTTGTAGAAGCTTCAGGCCATCCAAATTGGGACGTAGCTATGAATGAAGAATATCATTCATTATTGGCAAATGATACATGGGATCTTGTTCCGCTTCCAAAGGGAAAAAAACTTGTTAGATGCAAATGAGTTTACAGAACCAAGTTTGGACCAGATGAAAAAGTTTATAAACATAAATATCATCTTGTTGCTAAGGGTTTTTCAAAAGTTTAAGGCATCAACTATACTGAAACCTTCTCCCCTATTGCAAAAATGAACTCTATCTGCCTTGTTCTTTCCCTTGTTGCCTCTTTCAAATGGGAAGTCCATCAAATGGATGTTAAATCCGTCTTTTTGCATGGGGACTTGCATGAAGAAATTTATATGGAACAACCTCCTGGATTTATACAAACAGACTCCAGCCTTGTATTTCGGCTTAAGAAATCCCTTTATGGTCTCAAGCAAGCTCCTCAGGGTTGGTATGCCAAAATGGATAGTTTTCTTTTAGATACTATCTTTTCTAGGTGTCATTCTGACAATACTGTCTACACCAAGAAAGTGGGTAAGTCTCTTATCATTCTTGTTCTTTATGTTGATGGTCTTATCCTTACTAGTAGTGATCCCAACCTTATAAACCATGTGGATTCCAGCCTTAAAAAGAAGTTTGAAATGACAGAGTTAGGGCACTTGCATTATTTTCTTGGTCTTCAAGTCTTGCAATCCAGGGAAGGTATTTCCCTTTCCTAGTCCAAGCATGCCTGTGATCTTCTATGCCACTTTCACATGGAATACTGTAAGCTGACCCCTTCTCCCTTTCAGTCTGGAGCCAAAATTTTAGTCACTTGTACTTCTCCTAAAGTTTATGCTACCTTATACCATGAGCTTGTATAAAACTTTTGTATCTGACCCATACATGTCCTGACCTTTCCTTTGCTGTTGGCCTTATTGCTCGGTTTATGAAAAACTCACATGAAATTCATTGGAAAGTAGCTAAAATAATACTTTGTTATGTTTGAGGTACAATTCATTTTGGGATTCATTATAGTGCAGGAGCATCTCCTCTATGGGTTGGTCTCACCAATTCTTATTGGGCTAGTGACCCTGATGATCGGAAGTCTATTGTATGTTATGTCTTCACTCTACTTCTGGACCTATTACATGGGCTTGCAAGAAACAAAGTGCCATTTCTCTTTCTTCAATAGAAGTAGAGTATCATGGTGCCATAGAAGCTAGTAAGGAAGCCTTGTGGCTTCGTCAGATCCTATTAGAGTTTGGCTTTCAGCAACAACATCCGACTACACTTTGGTGTGATAATCAAAGTTCCATTCAACTATGCAAAGATCTAGTCTAACATTAGCGCAACAAACACATTGAGCTACACATGCATTTCATCAGAAATCTCATTCATGACCATGTTCTTGAAGTGCAATATTGTTCAACCGATGATCAAGTTGTAGACAACTTTACGAAGGCTCTCATAGAGGTGAAGTTTACTAAACTTCGATTTATGGTTGGAGTTCAGGAAGTTGTCACTAAGGGGGGATAGGCTCTAATGCCTCCTTCCGTCTCCTATTGCATCATATTTGTACATCCTTCAATCATATCCCAAGTTGTTCTTAAGGGGGGATGTTAGGATATTCTGACACATAGGAAATAGTTAAGTATAACTTGGTCTAGTGTAGAGTTAGGTAAAGTGTGTTTCTTTACTATGTACTTTTGTAAATTACAATCTGATGGTCACAATATTTTCTAGAAATGAAATGATTCGGCGATTCATTCTATCCTCAGTATTACCGACACTTGATTAATGTCTTAACCCCCGATTGGTCCATGATCTCTATTTAAAGAGAACAGAGGGTCATTTGTAGGGTGACCGTTCATGAGAGAAGCTTATATAAATTTTATTTCTTTTATTAATAAATTGCCTGAAGTGGCCGCGTTGGCTCAAGCCGTGAACTGTTTCCCTCTTTGAGGGTTTTAACCACGTCAAGGATACTGGTGTATTGATCTGTGATTTGTTTGTGAGCAACGTCCTTTGGTGTTCTATCTGAGGAGCTTACCATGTAAATTCTTACACTAGATAAGAAGTGGTCCAGCACTCTTTTAGGATTGGACATGATTCTAAGATAAGAGTAATCTAAGAGGACCAATATTCTTTGAGGATTGGAAATCCAAGAAAAGAATAGTCCTAAAAGGACATACCTAGTGAACATCTGGAAGGGTTATGTGCCTTAAGTGGTAGTGTAGTGGCTCACATAAAACCTTGTAGCATTATGCTATGATATAAGTAGACATTTTTCAGTTAAGGCCTTACTATGTTGACAATGATGGTTATGATGTTGATGCTTAAATATGGCTTATCAATCCGACTCTTCTTATTAGAACTCTTTAGTTTGAGAAAATCCTTTTATTGGTTGTACAATTATGAATACCTCCCTAGTCAAGAGGGAGTGCTAAAAAAATGTAACTAGTTTTGGTCTTCATAATTGTCATTGTAATAATGTCCCTCTATATATCTCATGTTACAATCAAAATAAGAAAGAAAAATATTATTTTCAAGCATGGGTTTCATTCTCCAATTGAATGGTCTTCTAGGTAAAGCATGCATTTCATGCTCCTAGGGTTTGTCAAGTCAAGAAAATATTTATCATGATTCAAGGGAGTCATTATATTTTATATAAGACCTTATTGGGAAAGTTGTAACATGTAAAATAATTTATTTTTGAGTCTAAGAAAGTAAAAAAGACCCCCAAGACAAAGTTGATGTTTCCAGAGGAAGTCGACCTAGAAGAGGCTATTCGACCTCATGATAAGCATATATATAGAAGGATCCTCGACCTCATGAAAATCATATATATAGAAGGAGCCTCTACCTCATTAGCACATTTGATTTGCATCAAGAAGTTTGATATGAAATAAGCAAGGAGGAGGAAAAGAGGAGCAAAGGACAAGAAAGGAAAAAAATAATAATGAATTTTTGATCATTTTTCTCTCACACGTGCGAACATCCTAGGGCTTATGCAGTTGTTGCAGGGCCAAGAGTTGCAAGACAAAGTTGCAGACCTAAATCGAAGGAAAAAAATTTGATTAGAGAAGACTTTAAAGAAGTTGACCTCCGTTGACTTTGGTAGACTTTGACTTTCTGAAGGATTTCTTGGAGGGCTAACTTGATGCTTGGAGGAGGTCTTGACTTTGGGTTTTGGGTCTTGGATTCCTCATTTGAAGGGATTTTTCCCTAGCTTGGAGCCTATATATTTTTGTATCTATTGTATTTTATGATCTTCATGGTTTATGCTTTTCATAATTGTTTGATAAAAATAATCTAACTAAGAATATTAAGAAGCTAATATATGTTCACAAGATTTTATCAAGGATAAGGAGAATTGTTTTAATATCTTCCCTGCTAGTTTCTCTAATCTGTTTCCCTAGAAAAGTAAGTTTGTTCAAATCGTGTGAATGTGTTTCTATTTCTATGTCTTTTCCGTTGCAAATTAGTAGAGAAATTATGTGCCTTAATGAAAAGAAACTAGTTTTTAGATTGTTCATTACAACAACTTCATAATTTCAAGGAAATTATACATGGTATTAGATCAAGGAACAAAATAAATACTAGCACAAGTTGATTCACATAATCACAACTGCAATTTGTCATAGTGGAAGATAAGTGGAAGCTGCAACCTCTATGAGTTTGGTCGAAGCTGAGAAGAAGGTTATTGTGTGTCTCTTCTTGTGAAAGGTATAAGTCGAGTTGAGCAAAAGGATAGCCTAGTGGTTGAGGAAAAATTCTAGGTTATTCAATGCAATTTTTTTGTTCGTATATTTATGTGCTAACTAGGCCATAGGTAATGTGTTTTTTGGGAAGCAGGCTAAACTCCTGTAGCTCTAGTTGGGAGGGTTGTAAGGTCTAAGAGGGAGTTGGAATAGGGTCCAAGTAATCTCATAAGTTTTTCCAGAAGTTGGGCTAGTTAGAAGAGGGGACAACACATATTTGAGATAGGTTCAAAGGCAGAGTTAGAGTGGTGCACCCATGGACAGGTGCCCTAACCAGGGACAGGAAATCTTAGAGATCAGCCACAAAATTGTGACCGTATATGTCTTTTGTGTTGTTGTAATTTCTAGGTGGTGGTGTTCATATTGGACAAATTTTATTGTAAGATCATGTACAGGTTGGAGGATTGTTAAAGAGGTGCTAGAAGTGTCCTAAAGGACAACCACTTATGAAGGAATATAAGACTATTACTGGGCAAGTGTTGGAGAGCTCTCTACGTAGGCAAGACATTGTTCCAAGGGTTGATAACATACCATTGTTCTGAGGGAGCCTCTAACTTCATGCCACAGAAAGGGAGGAACATGACAATATTGTTGGATAATGGGGTGGAAGAGTTTGTTAAGAATGTTGTACCACCACCACAATATCCCCAACAGTTGGAACAACATACTAAGAATGATATGAAGGAAAGACTGGTAAAAGATCATATAATTCCTCATATCCATGAGAAGAAGAAAATTTTTGAGATGCTCAAAGCCATTTTAAATCTATATCAGGGTTCCAGTGAAATCATGAGCAAAGATGAGCCCATCGTCACATATTTTTCAAGGTTCAATCAAGTACGAGATGATCTCGGTGGTGTGGGTGTGACTTTATTTTATCATGACCTTGTGAGTTTAGCCTTACTAGGGCTTCAAAAATATTGGTATGGTTTCTAGGATGTTGTTAGTAGCAGGGAGAATTTTCTCAATTTGGAAAGGCTATGGGCTGACTATATTCAGGAGGAGATCTGGAGAGGGACTAGAGATGTTAAATCAACTAAAACAGAGGATAAGGAGAACTTTTCCTTGGCAGGAAAGAGAAGCAAGGCCAAGGGAAAGAAGGGCCAAGGAGAGGTCAGGTCCAGTTAGAAGGGTGTGAAGAAGAAGGATCTAGTTAATATCAAGTGATTCCATTGCGATGAGTTTGGACACTATGTTAGTAAGTGTCCTAATTGGAAGAATGATTCCAAGAAGGATAGAGTAGCTATGCCAGTGGAGGTAGATGCATTTTTTGCTTAGTTTGATAAATATTCCTCATTGATAGCTTGCATAGCAAGCTCAATAGACAATAGTGTACGATATATTGATCCACGAGCTTCCTTCCACATGACCGAGAGTAAGGAGAGTTTTAGCCACCCGAAGGAGAAAGACATGCGTTTTTATATTTAATTAGGAGATTGTTGAAGAATCTTGGGCAGTTAGAGTTAGAGTGATTCTTCTTAGCATGATAACAATTTGTGAGGTGTTTCAACTTATTCTTATTGTTCAATCTTCATTTGTTATTATTAGAGTGTGTCTTCTTTAGTTCATCAAATAGCTACCAAAAACAAAGAAACAAGAACACAAGATGTTGGCATTCTGTCAGGGCCAAAACCTCTCCCTCTATGAGAGTAAAACCCACACTAAATTCTTCTTATAGAGATTCCAATTGACGAATACCAAGACCTTGACCCTTGACCTATTAGGCCACTCCAAGACCAAGACACCAATCCTCTCCTTCGTTATTGCTGAGATCATCATCATCACTGTTGCTTCACCCTCTCTGAGATATTCATTACAATAACGAGATCATTACCGCTGCCTCTTTGTTAGATCTTCATTGATATATTCACTATAGTTTTACTGAGATTATTTATGCATTCTCATTTGTAATTATGTCTTCATCAGACTGAGGCTGAGTTCATGATTTCATCCAAACTGTATGTCATGCCAAATTGTGTTACTATAAGATCTATTCATCACAATTGGTGTGATCATTGAGATCCTTTTTTCCACCCTTAATCCGAGGTTGTAACTCTAATTATATGATATGCCTAGGGTACATTGCAAGATCACTTAGTGGTTGTTTTTAGTTTGTCGAGAGAACACTGTGAGATCATTTATATTCGTGATTGTGTTTAGTACATTGAGAGAGAACCGTGACATCACTTAGATCATCCATTGTGTTTTTTGCATGCTCAGAGATCCTTATTGTATTACCCATCGAAGAACTGAGATCTAGAGCTTGTACATATGTCGAGGGTGTATTGCTCCATCCATTATTACAGTGGTTGCATTTTATATCATTGTGTCGAAGACTGTGATCATGAGGAGGCTAAGACTTTGATTGCATTTAGACTCTAATCAGGTGAATGTCGAGGCAGTGTATTCTCCTCCTTCACCGAGACAGAGTATCCATCAAGATCATATGCTAAGATGCAATACCTTGCTGTGCTCACCAAGACTTATAGAGGAGTTATGTCCTCTTTCGTAGTTGCAGACACTTAAAAAATTCTTTGTCTCTATGGTGACTCCAGCTATGTATTTATAGGTGTTTATCCATGTATGCGAGCCAACATGAACCCATAAACTGATGCGACTTCATTTTTGAGCTGACTTGAATCTATATATTCTTTGAGGCTCGCATGATTGTCTTTCACATCGTTTAGCTGGCATACGTCTTCTTGAGCTTGTCTTGGAGGATTGTGCTTGTCTTGGAGGGCCACTTGACATTTCTTTAGAATTGTATACATTACACATATGATCAAGAAGAACTATTTACACATTTCTTTGACTCTTTGACTTTCCTAGACATATGGAATGAGAAAGAAACTCATTCTTATAATTTACAAAAATAATATTTCTTTTTCTTGACAAGTACAAAGATCAAAATTACATTTGTAAATATAGAACCTAGTTACACTTTCTTCAACAAAGATGATGGTCAATATGTAGCTAGAGTAGTTGGTACTATCAACTTTCGAAGGTAGTCATGTAATCCTCTTCATCTCAGAGATGTCCTCTATGTTCCAGGATTAAAGAAGAATCTTATTTTGGTAGATACCCTTGACGACAAGGGTTATGATGTCATATTCAATAGAGGTAATGCCTACCTCCTCTTAGTTTATGTTAGTCATGTCAATCACCGTTGATCAAGTATTCTCTTACAAAGTTTTTTTTTACTACTAGGGTCTTAGGTCAATTTTTTATGGTTTCAAATAGCTTTTCAATAAAAATTTGGTCACTGGTTAGGAAGGTTCAATATTTACTACTCCTTTTAGTTCCATGGTCAATTAATACCATCTTAGTCAAGTAAAATTACTGTTATAAGAGTCCCATAGTGATTATGGTCATAATTCATCTCATAAGTCTATGCTAGGTCACCACTATGTCATATGGTTCATTTTATGAAAATTGGTCATTTCATCATTGAAATCCATTTTATAAAGGAGTAGTAAAAGTTAAGTTGTTAATACAAGTTTTAAATCATGTTTTTTATTTCATTTCTAATGAAATAATTTCATAAAGTCATGAAGCTGCATTATCAAAGTCAAGTTATGAAAAGTGATGGTGGGTCTACTACCACATGTAACTGAAAAATTGATTTCCACAAAATATAAAGGAGTCCCACTCACTCTCCATTTTCTCATTCCATTTTCCAAGACATTACTCCAACAAAACAAATCGAATTTGTTAGATGAAGGTTAGTTTTTGCATGCCCAAGTCCAATTTCTCCTCTGTGTTGCACAAATCCTCATGCTATGCTACACAAATCCTAGCACTGCTATGTTTTTCATCCAAAGGATGAAAAATTCTTTGCAGTGGTTGCTTTCAACACATTCAAGCTGTGTTGCAGTAAATCCAAGTTGGTGGCCTCTCATGAAACTCAAGTAATCTCTTAATTCTCTTAATTGTGTTGCTATGTTTCATTTCCCTCTTCTAGGGTTTTGAAAATAGTTTTCAAGATTTCATGATTTCCATGGTTAAATTGTTATTAAAGCTTGTATCTTGATGCTTATACACCTTCTCCTATCCTAAGCACACATTCCCAAAAACCCTCTATCAAACCCATCCTTAAATTCCATCATCTTTACATAAAACCTAGCGAGAGTACACTTTCCTAACCTTGGACTGTGTTTCCCTTCTTTAATACCCTTCCCCTCACTCAAATTTTGAAATTCTACCTTTTTAGGCTCCCTAACACCCCTCACTATTCTCCCAAATTTTCCCAAGAATTTACCAGTCCCCGGACCCTTTCATTTCCCTTAATTTCCTCAAGCTATCAAAATCCCCTATTTTCTTACAAGTAAAACCCTTGTTTCTCTCCCATAGAGCTAGGTGTTACCATGGAATCTGAAACATCTGAACAAAAGAGGCATAAAGGAGGGTAGGTCATCAAATATGAGCCTACCTCAACTCAATAAATCATGTCATCTCCTTTCATCAGAAAATCATTTGAAGATGCAGGTTGTCTTTCCTTTTGCCAAATAATTGAGCAACTTAAGTGTCATGACCAACTAACTAGTGCCTTTTCCACCAAGTTAAGAAGGGATAAAGCAATTATAGTAGGATTTGAGTTCATTGTCTCAAGGAAAATCATCTCCACAACCACAGGGATTCCAAACACTGGAGAAATTTGGTTCAAGAAAAGAGACATTGACCTTCAAAGTTACAAGGTGTACTTGAAAATAACATATAAGACAACTCCAAAACATGTTTTTCCATTAAGAGATTTGTTGGACAGATATGCCCCTCTCATGAAATTGATCATGAAATATTTTACGTGTAAGGGGAGGTATTCAAGGTTGTATCAATAACACATGAGGCCTTTGATGCATTTCACCGGTGTGAGGCAACTCAACTTGTCTTACTATCTTTACAGAAGCTTGACAATAACAGAGAAGGTACAAAAGATAGGAGAAAATAATCATACTAGTCTATTTCATCATGGCTTGGTGAAAATTCTAGTTTGTCATCAATTAGCACAGGTAAATTTGTCTTTGGATGGCTTTTCAAATTCAAAATTTCCTCCATTTTCTCCAACTATATCTAGTGATGAATCAACACCTCCAAACTCACTAGTACAACAAGAGGTTGCTTCTTCAAGCAGACCTACCAAGAGGAATTATAGGGTAGAAGTGACTAAGACTTATTCCAGAGGTGAAAGGCTTGTGTTTTCTCCAAAGATTGTTGAAAGGACCTGTTAACCTTGTTGGAAAATGGCCCAAAAATGGATCCAAATATGCTCTTGAAGTCTTCAAAATCTTCTTAAGATCATCCAAAGATTGAAATCACCACATGCCGAGAGCCCTTAGAAGGGCAGGAAAACACTATCGGGAGGCTAAAACACTCAAAAAATAGTGAAAAAACCACATATTGGAGGCTTAAACTGATAAAGCATAGAAACCATTAGATCTGGAAAATCAACGACCTAGATCTAAGCAGCAAATCACAAATCAGCGAGCAGAGAGGACGACTTAAGACTGGGCGCAGGACACCCCGATCAACGATCTCCGATGATCAGGTTGGCGGGTTGCAATTGGTGGGGACATATGCCATGTTATATAAAGACCTTTGGCTTGGGTGACATGCGATTGCGACATCGTCGCATCGCAATATTGTGTCGGAACATTGCGAAGGAATGGGGCCTTTATACAGGCATATGCGCGATGCGATGATGTGAACCTGAAGGAGTGCTGAATAATATTTTATAATATTTGAGGTCCGCAAAAAGCCAATTTTCAATGCATTTGTCACGTATTTCGTTATTTAACGAAATACAAAGGGAAGCTTGGATTTGCAATATATGATAAGACCAAACCCGAAAGGGTTTGGGAAGTGAAATATATAATATTTGAGGTCCGCAGAGAGCCAATTTTCAATGCATTTGTCACGTATTTCGTTATTTAATGAAATACAAGGGAAGCTTGGATTTGCGATATTCAATAAGACCCGGACCCGAAAGGGTCTGGGAAGTGAAATATATAATATTTGAGGTCCACGAGAAAGCTATTTTTAATGTATTTTCAGTGTTTTAAAGCATATTTCCAAATACAAAGGGAAGCAACGGACCAAGCCACTCGCGATAGGCGATAGCAACCCAAAGGGCAGACCCGATAGAAAAATAAGCCAATTTAAGGAATTTTGAAGTCCGGAAGAGCAGAGATTGGCGGGATTTATAGTGTTGCAATGTTTTTTGTGTAAAAACAAAAACAATCATTGGAAACATTTAAAGGGATTATAAAGGCCCGAAGACCCATTGCACCACATAACAGAGGCTGGGAGACAGATTTTCGAGAAACAAAGGTCGGAAAGTGATCATGGAGCATCACAACACGCTGATCCGGATTTAAATAGGAACGTAACAAATTATAGAGATAACTGTAAACACAAAAATGCAACGGAAATAATACTTCATTTCATTAATTTAAAATATTGAAATATGCTTACAAACAGGAATGGAAATAAAGCAGCTAGGGCGATGGTAGCTTATCTTTGAGAAGAGATGTGGTGGCTACATGCCTTTGAACTGTCTTACAATGAGGCTCAAGGGAATTTTTATTATTGAAAAATAAGAGAAATCCATAAATAACCAAAACACTAACCTGAGGACATGTAACACCAAGAGTTTATGGGCCCCGTTGGGGTGAGTTGGACAGCCAATTTCCCGGGGTCACGACTTGGTCATATTATCTCTGTTTGATGCGCATGATAGGCCGTTGGAAAGATCTCTCCGAGGACTATGACAGAAAAGATAATTTTAGACATGGAATTGTTAGATGTAGATTTCCCAAAAAATTTCGTTTAGGGCCTCAAAATGGCTCCGGAAGTTTAGGACCCGAAAAACTGCTAAAAATAGTAAACTATGCTATAATTAAGGAAACTGAAAACTGAAAGAAGAAATGGTGGGGATCCAAGTGGAATTAGCGGGTGGCCACCAATATCCACCTGGATCATTCCTCCCCCCTTAGGAAGCAATGGTCCCCATTGCGTTGAGCTCCTCCATGAGATGAGGGAACTTCTGCTGAACTTGGTCCCTGGTGAGCCACTTGCATTGGTGAAGGAGTTGGCCTGCTTTGAAAACTCGATACAGTTGGGGATTCTATTGGCGAGTGTGCTTGATCTATGTGTCCATGATCCGATCAGTTGCAGCTTGTTCCATGTAATCTGGATTTAATTCTATGGGTGTGAGTTGTTCTGCAATGTAGGATGTGTCTAGTAATGATGGAAAATATAGCCGAAGGCAGTCCACATTGAACACTGGGTGCAGGCCAAGGAATGGGGGAATGCTAAGCTCAAATGCATTGTCTCCCACAGCCTTGGTAATGGTGTAAGGACCATATCAGAGTGGTCTGAGATTCTAATAAGCTCGGGTAAGGCGTTCCTTTTTCAAATGCAACCAGACTTTGTTGCCCACCTGAAACTTGTGTGGCACCCGATGTTGCTCATGTCGCTGCTTGTACTTGGCATTTGATTTCTCCAGAATGTCATGGACCTACTAGCGAATATGTTGGATGTGCTCAATGAAGCTATTTTCCTTATCTGTTTCAGACTGGACATGAGCCAAATCTGCATGAGTAGTTGCAAATGTCATAGCCACATCAATGGGACATAGTGGTTGGAATCCCAAGCCCACTTGAAAAGGGTTGTGGCCAGTCGAGCTGTGGAGAGCCCAGTTGTAGTTGTGTTGAACATAGGGGAGGCTCTCGTCCCATGTGCGTGGATGCTTTGATTTGTACATGTGCATAATGTGTACGATCATCCTGTTGACAACCTCTGTCTGGCCATGAGTTTGAGGATGGAAGGATGTGGAATTAGTGAGTTTGGTGTCTAGCATCGACTAGAGACTGGACCAAAATGTACTGAGGAACCTGGGATTGTGGGATCCCAAAGTGTACCCATGCTCGTTCAAAGAAGAGTTTAGCCGTGGCTTCTGCTGTGATATTCTTCTTGCAGACCGCCATAATGGCCATCTTCGAAAACCTGTCGACGACCACAAAAACATAGTCATTTCCATGCTTAGTGGAAGGAAGACCTGACATGTAATCCATGGAGATGGATTCCCAAGCTCGACTAGGGGTAGGTAGCGGGGTATAGAGGCCTTGCTTCTTGATGGCTGGTTTGGCAATGGCACAGGAAATGCATGATCTGATGTACTTCCCGACATCCTATCGAAGATTCGGCCAATAGAAATACTTCTGTAGTACTGCCACCATTTTTTCGACCCCGAAATGCCCAACATCCCAATTGTAGTGTGCTTCCTAAATCATCTTGGTACACTCGCTTGAAGGAACACAAAGGTGACCCAGGTGGCATAACAGGTCATCCTAGAGGTGAAAATATGGAACATACTGACCCTCCAAGAGTGTCTGGTATGTGTGGCCGAATTCCAGGTCGCTTTTGTAGAGCAGTGGCCAATCAAAAGTCTCATGCCCACAAAAGTTGAGCACGGTGGTTAACGCCATGATCGGTGGTCAACTGAGGCAATCTGCAACATTATTGGTGCTGTCCTTCTTATACTTGATATTCAAATGGAATTGTTGCAGGTATGTGGACCACTTTTGATGGCGATCATTCTGTAATTTCCCTTGGGTCTGTATGAACTGCAGGGGTCAGTGGTCTATGTGGATGACCATTTCCTTCCCCAAAATGTAATGCTTCCATTGTCGGCAGGCCTGCACAATGGAATACATCTCTTTGTCATAAGTGGGACACTTCTACACTGTGTCTGAAAGTGTCTCACTATGATATGCCACTGGATGCCTCTGCTAGGTAAGGATTGCCCCAATAGCATAGTCAGAGGCATCTGTCTCGATCTCAAATGGTTGTTGCAAGTATGGTAATGCAAGAACTGGTGCCGAACAGAGGTGATATTTCAACTCTGTGAATGCATTCTGTTGAGATTCATACCAAAAGAATTTTGCTTTCGCTCCTCCCTTGGTGACTTGACTCAAGGGCCAAGTGATATGAGAAAATCCCACCACGAACCCGTGGTAGAAGTTGGCAAGGCCTAGAAAGCTGCGAAGCTTTGTCAGAGTGGTTGGAGATGGCCAATCCCAAATGACTTGGATCTTGGTTGAATCCACATGTACCCCCCCGTTCATCAATAATGTATCCCATATATTGAACCTGGGTCATGCCAAAAGTGCATTTCTCCAAAATGGCACATAACTTGTGTTGTCGCAGTGTTTGGAGAACATGTCGGATGTGGTGGAGGTGCTCTTCCCAACTCTGGCTGAAGATCAAGATGTCATC
>APFE031706327.1:0-20061 GCA_000404065.3 Pinus taeda
GGCTTAAGAGTTTCATTTCTGGGCTTAGAATTATGGATTCTATCTCTAAGCCATTAAGAATATATTGTGATAATTCAACTGCTGTTCTTATGGCTAAAAACAACAAAAGTTGGAGTCGAAATAAACACATCGACATTAAGTATTTAGCTATAAGGGAACGTGTTAAAGAAAAGAAAGTGGTCATTGAGCACGTCAGCACTGAATTGATGATCGCTGATCCTTTGACTAAGGGCATGCCACCATTTAAATTCAAGGATCATGTAATGAATATGGGACTTGGTTCCATAATGTAGTTTCTCATTGTATGAACAATGTTATTTTAATAAAATTCTTAATTATTGTGATGTTTTTCTCATATTTATGTGCACCTTAAGTTGATTTGAGAAAATTCATTTAGAAAGGACCAAGAATAAACATAAGGTTTATTCATTAAGAAATGTTGCCACATAAATTATAATAAGAATAAATACATAGTAATACATGGAAGATAATACTCATCATTAGAGGACTTATCGCCATGATTCATGTATCTATTACTTAATACAGATTGTCAATGGTTTTTAAGTTGAGACATTAAGTTTGGAAGTATGGACCAAGTGGGAGAATGTTAGCTCAATTAATTCTTCCAACTATAACCTACAGTTATGGAATTGAACTGCAGTATTTCCTTAATTTAAGGAAACCAACTACAGTAGTTTCCTTAAATTAAGGAAATCAATTGCAGTTAATTAATTTTCTGGTTGGAGCTTCTGAAGTGGTCCATTACTCCATATGGAGTTCTCTGCCTTGATCTGTGGAACACCTGACATATAGCCATTAGAAGCTTGATGGAAGCTTGGCTAAAAATTCATCTGATTGGTCCCCAAGCTAGCATCTCAATCCCCTTCAGTTGTTTAAACCATCTAGCTGAGAGAGCATAACTTGGAAGTGCCTTCAAATTTTCTGTGATTTTTATTTTTGCTTGGTTTGAAGCTGGAGTGTTGTTTCAGTGAAGAAGCAAGTGGACTGTGGTGCCAACAAAAGCGTCATCAATGGCTGGAGGTATTCCTGGACTTTTAAAGTTTAATTTTGAGATTCTTTAAAAAGATTTAGAATCGTTGTTGCAAATTTTGCTAACATTATTGTGTAATGATGTTGGTGTACCTGCAATTGTCACTTCAATCTTTAATTAACTTGCTATTAAACAACGCTTTGACCAAAAATTACATAGCAAAATATAATGTTAACACTATAAAATCAAATATATTATATATATATTATATAATATATATATATTATATATATATATTAGTTGATTTTTTTAAATGGTGATTGGTTGGTTTAGGTTGGCTCTTATTGAGCAATGATGCATATGTATGATGGAACTTGTAAAAGACGAGACGTCAATTTAATATAGTTGTTGGACAACCTTACACTTGGTGGATCATGTAGCGTGGACGATCCCATTGGGTGACTTGAAAAGATTTGGCGTCCTCACAGGGATATGTTTCCACTACTTCCATTCGATCAAAACATCGTCCCATTTAAACCATTTTTAACTAAAAGTACGACGCATTTTAAACCTCAAGGTCAATTGTCGTACTCGTTTTAAATCATGTATGCCCTTCTTAATCACTGAATATCCTCTCTTCCACAATGTTAATCACTTATCTAATGTCCCACAGTCTTAACCACTTATCATACCTCTTTCAAAGTGCGTTGGATGTGGTTTTTATAAAGATAAAGATAAATGTTGCAGTGCTTTTAAATTTACTTCTAATTTTGCACTGCTTTATTTATATTATGCATAACCATCATGGATTGTCTAGAATGACTTATAATTTTTTTATTGCATTTTTTTCCAAGTCAACTTTGTCTTTGTAAATTTTTATTTTATTACAATTTTTTCCAATTAATTTCAAAATGCAGTGTACGTTGGCTTTATAAAGTGAGAAAAAAATTCATTTTTGTTAATTGATCTTTATTTTTAGAAAAAAATCATTTTGCCAGTGTTAGTTTTACTTCTAAATTTATGATTTTTATTTTTGTTTTTAACGTAACGCGCGTCTCCTCTGTAATTTCGTACAGGTTGCTTTAAGAATTTATTGAATAAAGGACAAATATTTGTGATCCAAATATATATGAGTCTATAAAAAAAAATGTGCATTCACGTGGCTCACCTCAAACACACAGTAGGAAATCGTGTACCCATACTCACACATATAAAACGTGGATGTTTAAACAATAGTAATTTAAAAACAAAACTAAATTTATAATTAAAAACAACGTGGATGTTAAAACAAAAATATAAAAACAAAATCAAATTTAATTAAAACAAACGTGGATATTAAACAATAAGAATTTAAAACACAACTGAATTTAATAACACTATTCTAGAATAGGATAAGCATCAATGCTAGGACTTGAATCCAAATTAAATAGTTTTAATATTTCCAACATTAAACATGTGCTCATTTTTTTTTATCACATCTAGTAATTGCCACTTTCCCTCAAAGTTTTATGATAGGGCTTGGTTGAGATTCGGCCAAGGTATCAAAAGAAAAAAGAGATGAGTTCGATAAAATAATGATGTATTATATTTTCAAAGTTCATTTATTCAATGAGTATTTTATTTTTCATTACTTCAATATGAAAAACATCTCATCAAATTTTATTGAATACTTAACCAATATATATAAATTAAATATTGTGTAAGAATGGATGGTATGTTTATAAAAAAACAAAAAAATAAATTTAACAATTTTCATTATTTCGAGCATACACAACCACATTATTGATATCATATTATATTAATTAAAAATTAATTGATTACATATTTTGTAAGAATTGTTGGTACTATGGGTGAGATATTGGTTTTATCTAGTCAACACAATGACAAGCTTTTCCACTCTTACTTTACTCCGTCGAAACTTATCACGCAAACATTCATAATGAAATCTCACAATTCCATTTTATTGTTAATGTCGTATATTCAGTGTTAATGTAGTATCCTTTGCTTTTACTTTTACAGACTGAGAATTACAACCTCGAAAGTATTGACTAGAATAAAAGTGCGATAATCTCAAAAACCACTTAAAACAAAGTGCGTTAATCTCAAAGACCACTTAAATATTTTTAAAGGAAACGAAAGAAATAGGGAAGAAATTAAATTGTCAGAAATCGCTTCCATTACAGAGAAAGAGTTGTATTTCACCAGCGACTTCATCACCAAGTTGAAGTTCTCCTTTAAAGAAATAATATTTTCTTAAATATTACTTTCACATTTATTACATCTATAATATAGTAGGATCAGATTTATCACTTGAACCAATTGGCTCTGTAGATGACACATTAAATGAAAAAGACAAATTGTTATATAACATCTTTGAGAAAAAACAATATGATAGCAACATAACTTTTGACCAATTTTTGTACTAATTACATTTAACCGAAACTAATTACATCATAACAATATAAAATCAATTAGTAGCTAAATTAAACTAAGCGGCAGGGAACGCTAGCTATGCGACCTAGTTTTTATTTTAGTTTTATAGATTATTTTTTAGTTTTGTGGATGTTAAAATATTATTTATTTATTATATATTTTGGAAAATATGTTTTGGAATTTTTTTTGTATGTTTTTTTATTGAATTTGTTTAAATTTGGGTTGGTGATTTGTTGGAATTAAAATTTTGAGTTGTGAACTCTCCATAATATAATCTAAAACATTCCAAAAAATTCCAAATTTTAAATATATATGATCCAAAATATATTTTAAACACTAAAATATCACAATTTGAAGAATAAATATTTGACCACAAATTCTAACAAAAACTCAAAAATAATGTCAACAAGAATATATGTGAGCAACATGGAAGAGAATATATTGAATTGAATTGAAGCAATTTTAATGACATCCACTAGACCAAACCATCTAAGGGGCCTACAGCCCCAAACCAAACAAAACATCACATTTTCAAGTTTTCCTCTAAAAAACCCCTTTTGCCATCAATCTTAATCAAGGAGGTCATGATTTTGTGAAGTCTTGCTTCCTCAGATAACTCGTTCAAACTATCCACCTTCAAATTGCTTTCAAACTGATTACGAATGTCCTCATAAGTTGAACATTCCATGATGAAGTGTCATTCGGTTTCAACCACACCTTTCTTACAAAAGTTACAAGTTCTTTCTTCCCACTCTTCCTTGGGGGTTATCCATCTACTTGTTTCACATCTAAGATGGTGAGGTGCAGTCCTCAAATACACACTTAAAAGTTTAGCCTTTTCCTTAATTGCGGCGCTCAAATAAGTCTTTTCATCATGTGACCGTGTTGGGCTAAAATTTTTGACATATAATGGTTTTTTTTATATTTCGGCCAACTTGTTTTTCCCACATTGCAATCCTAAAATTTTCAAGCACCCAATATTTTATCTCCTCTTTAGAATTAGGACAATATTGCCAATTAATTCCCCATTTGCTCATTCACTTGTCATTTTGCTTCCTCCAAGTTTTCTTCCTACACTTTAGTTCCTCCGCAACAATCATCTTGGGCCAACGGAGTTCATCCATGCCTTACACCTTTTTTAAATAAACTTAACAAACGAATCATTATTGAAGCCTCCATAAAGAACCAACCTCAGCTAATAGGATCTCATATGGGATTGTTGATTCTTTTGAATTCTTTCTAATCGTCTCCAGTTGTGATTTGACATGTTGCTCCCCAAAATTTCACATCCATAAAGGACAATCGGGGTAACCAACACTCCAAAAAGAGTTTTCCTGGTTTTCCAATCCCATTATTTTTCTTTCCGACATCATTTATCAAGAAGGTAAGAAGCTTTCCATCCCCCTTGAATCCTTTTAGTTCTACATGTCTCCAAACTAAGCCTATCGTGAAAAAAATTTCCTAGGTACTTGTACTCTTCCACTATCTCCAAGGATTTTCGCTCAAATATAAAGTTGACTTGTTTTTTTTCTACGTCAAAGAGAAGATCGTGACTTTCGTTTTGCTAGTGTTTACTTTCATCCCAATCTCTTACAAAAAATCTCTAAAGCCTTCAACTATTTTCTCAAACCATGAGCAGATTTTGCAATTAAGATAGGATCATTAGCATACAAAAGTATCTTCACTACATAACCCGCTTGAATACCCTCTCCACTAATGTTGTTTAACCATTCTTTCAGCTTATCAATCTATAAACCAAATAGTGTGGGAGAAAGGGAGCACCTCTGCTTAACCCCAATGTCTTACCAAAGCATTCAGATTGGCATTCACCTATTGTAATATGTAATGCATTGAATGGAGTCATTTATAGTTAATAAATTAGTGCAGAACACCATCATAGAGCCATTAGATTTGGCTCTCACGTCTTTTGGTTTAAAATTTTTGGGCTCATCTGGTTGCTAACCAACCCCATTGGATGGAGTCATTTATAGTTAATAAATTAGTGCAGAACACCGTCATAGAGCCATTAGATTTGGTTCCCACATCTTTTGGTTTAAAAGTTTTGGTCTCATTTGGTTGCTAACCAACCCCATCTTGTTTAAGTTTTTAGTTTTGATATAATTTTTTTATAAGTAAGGAAATAAATAAATAAAATTCATATAGGTTAAAGAAATTATATGTTTTAATATTTATTAAAAAAAAATTGTATTATCTCCCCCACCGCAATTGATAATTCACGCCACTTAAGTTAGTCATGTGCATTACTCTAGGATTTGAAATCCATCTCACTCACGTAGACCCACAAAACCGACTAGCACAAACGGCTTCATTACATTACAGTGGGAGTATTCCTTCAGCTCAGATCTTCGTACGAGCTTTCCCTCATAACAGAGTAATCGTGGTGGCTCATTATTATTTTGACGAGCATTCAAGGAGGTGGTGTATGGGCTACGTCATGGCCAACCTGCCCACTTCTCTCATTCTATTTTCAAGTCAGGAATGTTACCGACAAGCTCATTTATCTACTCTCTAATGTCTATGTCCTCCTTCTGTCATACCTCATTGTTGGTTGGCATAGCCTCATTGTCTCTCATTGCAACCAAGTCAGTATAGGGGTGGCTCTCTTCACCAGTGGCTCAATGTAAAACACTATCTACATAGCATCTATTCGGGTCTCCCCAGCACACATCTCCTCATCGATCTACATAGCATTAATAAAGGGTCTTCCCTATTATATCCCTATTATATATGAGCTTATCCTTCCTGTTCGGTGATAAATCCTGACTGTTCATTGAGGAACTAGACAGATTTATTTTTTATTAAAACTGGTTACCCTATGGGGACTGAGCCCGCCTACTCTCACCCACCCGCCACTTAAGAGTTGTAAGGGACTATTACGGATCAGTCTTTTCCAAGCTTCTTTTTATGTGCTAACTATCATGTGTAGCTCCTTTTTGTCTGAAAATAGTTACAATTACTATGTCAAGAAAAAAGAGACATTAGCAATCTTAAGACTCTTTATTTGTAATATTGGTCTAGTTTCTTAGCCAAAAAACCAATAGTATAGCGAAATATTTCATCTAACACTCTATTGCAGTAATAAATAAACAAAATTTAAATAATAAAGGGGGAAACCACATAAGGTATGATTCTGAAATTGTCTTTATTCAGGACAATTATTTGTTTGAGATACACTCCCATCAACAACCAGAAATTGATTAGATCATTGAGCCCCTCTCAGGAGCAGTTGTACATGCAGATGCATAAATTTAGTTTGCACTTCCCAAGTCGGTCATCAGACCTTGGGAAGAGCTTGTCCATAATAAGCACATAACAGGTCTTGGATATGATAATGAGGTTTCCTTTCATATTTTAGATTACTCAAAACCCATCACATTTCAGAGTGTTGGCTTTCTTCATAGCGGTTCACCTTCACCTATTCTAGATTTTGCTCCTCTTCCACAACAACAACAGATTTTGAAATGCCAACATTGTGAAAGAGTTGGCCATACAAAAGATCATTGTTTTGATCTTCATTCATGTAAGCATTGTCATAAAACCACTCACTCTTCACACAGATGCTTCAAAAACAAGCCTCCTACAAGAACGAAGATTCATCTTAGATGGATCGCTTCTTGGCAATGGGCATCAACATCCAAGAAGATATTTCAGTCATAGGTTAGAACTTGTTCTAGAGTATTGAACAATCTTGTAGTTGTGTTTTCTCCATCTTCTCACCTTTTATTTGGCAGGGGGGAAGTGATGGTCATCTACAAGCTTCAAAGCCACATCAAGCAAGCCTGAGCCACAAATTGGCATACCAGATTCAGGGTTGTAGCCAGAGATAGAGTTGCCACTGAGCATGCATTCGTTTGGTGGTCAACGTTAAACCATCACACATTGAGACCTCCCTTTTCAGGTTGAGTTTCTCCCTTTTATGCGGGGTGAGACCTCCCTTTCAAGATTGAAGGTTTTCCCTTTCAAAACATGAGGAACACTTCCTCTAGCAGAAGACCTCAGCTTAATGCAATATTTGAAAGAGTTTTGGGAAGTTCACTAAGCGTTCCAGTGTTGGTGGTCATCCTTAAACCACCCCCCTTATACCAAAATTTCATAGAGCAATTCAGCCAAGTGTTGCCATGCATTTTTGCACATTTTGTATTATAGCTCTCTTCTTGGACTCATACATACCCCTTCGGATTAAGGGGGGGAATGTTGGACACCTAATCTTCTATGGGTTGGTTTGGAACACGAACAACCACCGGAGTCCAAGAGACTACTTGGAATATGAATCCAAGGGTCACGCTATGTGCTATAAATGTATATCATAAGAATAATATAATCATCGAATGCTTATCTTTCTATTTGGATGTTTACATTCCATGTGAGTTTAACACAACTTTTTCCATTCTAAAATTCCCATAAATACTTTTACATCACAAGTCTAATTATTTTTCAGCTAATGAAACTTGCTAACATCAAGTGAGAATTGTAAGGTTCATTGTTGAATCAGTTAACTTGACATCTCAAAGTTTTAATAATAATGGATTTATTTAAATTAAGACTAAGTATAAGATTTATTATTGAATCAATTAACTTGACATGTCAAAGTTTTAATAATAATTGGTTTATATAAATTAAGAATAAGTATGTGAACTTTCGATAATAATTGAGCTTAGTGGCTCATCCTACAACCCGGTATGATGTGTAAGGATGTTCGTCTGTCATCAAAGTTGAAATTTTGTTCATATATGCCAAAAAAAAATCTAATATATATATAATATATATATATATATTTGAACTTGAAGCAATTACATCTTCTCTACTCGCATTTAAGATTCGTATTTAAAATAGATCCAATATTAGTTTATTGTATAAAATAAAATAACATGTTATAAAGTTCAATTGTAGTTATAATAATTGTAAATTCTTTATTTATAATTATAATCCTTGTAATTCATTTTATTTATAATTTTATAACTAAATTAGCCAAATTATAATTTAACAAATAAACTATTTACAAATATATAAAATAATTAATTAAATTAAAATATTTTTATAAACAAATTATTATAAATATATAATATTATTAAATAAAAATTAGATTTTCTTAATTTAACTCCTTCCAACGTTGCCATGATATACTCAAGTCAAGTAGTAATATATGATATGTGGGCATTGCCCTATAGTCAAACACTTTATTATGGAAAGTATGTCCTCTTTCCCTAAGGCAAAACAATGGGACATAACACCATTGCCCACCATGTGTTAGTAAATATGTTTCATTAAACCCCTCGAAGGAATGTATTTATATTAAAGATATATGTCAACATTATTCATTTGACCATGCAATATTGAAAATTATAGCAAATGGCCTTTAATTTAAATAAAGACAAATCACCAACTCAAATTATAGCAAATGGTCTTTAATTTAAATAAAGACAAATCACCAACTCTAACGTCATATCATGAATTTTAGGTTGCTCAATGGATAATGCAAGCCTCGTCAAATTTGTTAGGTAGCATGTAATGCTAAACATATATATTATGGCAATTGTTAAATGTGTGAATATAGGAAATTTAATGCGCCTGACATGGAGCGGTGTTTAACACCATATAACATTCTCGTGCGGTGATGAGAGAGAAAAAAACCACGCGAGGGTGTTATAGGGTGTTAAACACCGCCCATGTCAGCGAGCATTAAATTTTCTATGATCGCACAAATAAAAGTCGTCATATATTATAAGTTATTGAAAAATTAACCTTAATTAACATTAAATGTTGTATAATAAGTGAATATTGATTGCCAAGTTGATAGTGTCACATCATATCATTGAATGTGCAGTAACCTCATCAAAATCAACGTCACGTCACATCACATCATTGCATATGTTAACGTCACATCATGTTATGTGCAAAATAAAGAAAACGCGTTTACTATACCGTGTAGGATACGGGAGGCCGACTGTGACAAGGCTACTAACATTTTTACATGGAAAATCACAGTTTAATGCCCCTGATTTAATCAGAATCTCTGTGTGCTTGGGTTAGGGTAGTATTAAGATGGGTGATTTTTTTATTTATTTATGGAAATTATTATTCCCGGTTGTATCAGGGTAATAATTCATTTAAAATGAAAAGAGGTTCGCATTAAATTTAAATTTACCAGGTTCTTACGATTAATCTTTTTAACGGGAGCGGGCGAAAATGGCGATGGTGCGGGTTAGGGTTAGGTTTACACAAACATTGATCAGGGAGCTTCTGCGCACAGGCTTTGGATAACTGAGCGGTTCAGGATTCACGGCTGTGGAAAACTCAACACGTTTCCTTGGCTGGCGGTTTGTTTTCAAAGGTTTGTCTTTTTCACCTGTCGTATTATTGAAGAGCGAAATAGGAGGGTTTCTTCACAGGTTTTTTTACTGCTGGTTTCTTCCCCGTGGTTTTCCGGAAACTGCCGAGACCTTACCTGCTCAGACTCTCCGCCTGACACTCTCCTGGGTTATCGAAACCATGGTAAACCCCGCGGAAATCCTGGCTTTGGACCCCGAGGTGGAAGACTTATTATCGATGTGGGGTAAGGATATTACTAAGCAAAATGTGGAACATTATTTTGGGGATTTTGGCACTCCGGGTTTGGAGGTAGTCTCAAACTCAGACTCACCTTTTCCTCTGACTTTTAGCAAGAAACTGGGTTACTGGTCTCCGCACTCTGGCTCTTTGTGTAACCTGTTACCAGCGGATGCAGCGGTTACCACTGGAGACAATGTTCTAGGCCTGCCGTCGGACCCAAAGCCTTATGAAGGGTCTTCAATCTCAAAGGTTCCTGAAGACAATTTTACGCAAGGCTTAACGGCAGGAATAAATCTGGAAAGGGCAACAGACGGGGTTCTCACAGCTTCGAGGTTTTCTCTACCGGGTGAAGGTCAAAACCCTAAGGGGTACTCTGAAAATGTTTGTGGGGAGACATCTGCGGGGGCGAGAAAAACATTAATTTCTTCGGAGGTCAATACTACCCATTCAGACAAGGGGGTCTTGGGGACTTTGGTGCCAAACCAGCCTTCACAGGAGACGGAATCACAGGGATTACCACCTCTGTTAATTTCGGACATTACAGGAACTCGGGATGAGACAAGAGTACAGGCGGAAAGGGCCGGTTTAAAGGGGGCAAAACGGAAACCTCAAAGACCTATTGGCGCTTCGGAGGTCGTCGACAACCTGGTACTCGGAATGGAGGTCTCAATGGTGGAAGCTTTAACTGTGGCTGAATGCACTTTGGTCGGCAGAGCAAGAGGTAAGAAATTCACCTCTGAATTTTTGCAAGAATGGGGTGAACAATCTTTTAAAAATGAAAGCCCTATCAAATTTGAAGCCCTTGTGCTGGCAAAGGGATGGTTTCAATTTAGGTTCGGAGATAAAGGATCGGCAGAATGGGTTCTACAGCGAAACTGGCATATAGGAAACATACCCCTGTTGCTCAAAAGATGGTCTCCTCTGTTTGATGCCATCAAGGAGAAAACCGACGTCTTCCCGGTATGGGTCCGGGCGCCGGGCTTACCATCTTTCCTCTGGACAGAGGAGGTTTTCAGTACTATTGGTGACAGATTGGGGGGGTTTTTGGAGGCAGACATGTCTTTCTTAAAGACAAAAAACAGGGCTATAGCCCATATACTGGTCATGCTAAACCTGAGTGGTCGTTTGGCTAAGAAAATCAATCTCTTGTTTCAGGACTATGCTTATGAACAGATCCTTGATTATGAATACTTACCATTCAGATGTCACCGCTGCCATGATTATGGGCATATGGCTAAAGCTTGCCCACAGTCGATAAGAAGAAGACATTTTAGAAGTACTCATCGTGGGAATGGATCGGAAAACCCTCAGGAGCAGTCAAGGCAAAATATGTCGGATACCCTCGATCAAAGGGATATGGAAACAAAGGATCTCGCACAGCCTATCGAGGAGGAAGGAATACAATTTCAGATGGATGCGAATGGAAAGGAGGAAAGTCCGCGGCCTACAGAGAAGGACAAAGCAAATGATTTTGGGGACGCTGAAGTCGAACAGGTCACGGATTCTCAACTTACTTCCGCTGGCGAGGTTGCGGGTATGCAAATAGATCCTATGCCTATTTCTTTACATGAACATATTTCTGTAAATAACATTTCTGAGCCCGAATATCAATTCGAACAGGATATGTTTCTTGATAAAGATTCAAACCACAAATTTGATAATATTGAAACTTTAGCCAACTCCTTTCCGTCCTTGGATTTAAGTTGTGACAAAACATGGCCTTCTCTTCAATCTCCTGCTCCTCGTTCCCAATGCCCCTACAATTTGCGGTCTTTGGGCGGAAAGTTGGATGAACATGTTTCCTCTGGTGGGTTGGGTATGATACACCCACAGAAAAACAAAAAAAATAAGAGAGGTCGGAAATCACACATGTCCAAGGCGAAAATGAAAGCAAAACTGGATGTTGCAGATGGCAAACAATTTTCCATTCCGGGGGTCCTTAGAGCAGCCCAGCCCTTTGAAGAAGTCAAAAAATGATTTTGACATCCTGGAACTGTAGGGGTTTGGCCAGCAAACCTAAAAAACTGGCCTTGAAAGATTGGGTCACAAACTCCAATTTTGACGTTATCTTTCTTCAAGAAACCTTGGGGAAGGCCCCTGAGATCGAAGCTATGCTAAATTCTCTCCTTCCGGGTTGGGTCTTCACTGCCTTGGATGCCTCTGGACACTCGGGGGGTCTTGCTATTGGTATTAAAGAGCGCCGGGTAAAGATCCTCAATCATTGGGGTTTGAAAAATGCTATGGGAATGGAGGTTTTATCCCCGGATTTTCCTTTCCCCATAACCTTCGTAAATATCTATGGGCCTTGTCAAAACAGGGTCTCTTTCTGGGAAAATTTAATGTCTAAATCGGTGATGAATAACTCGATGATGATCCTGGGAGGTGATCTAAATTTCTCTCTTGGGAGGAATGAAGCTTGGGGCCCTTCTGCAAGGGAAGACCCCTCTGCTGATTTTTTTCACAATCTTCTTTCAGAGAAAAACTTATTCGACCCTGCTCCGGTCAAACTAAAGCCTACCTGGAGGAATAGAAGAGTGGGGGGTGACCGGATTGCAAAAAGACTAGACCGCTTTCTGGTCTCGGAACCTCTCCTTCTTAGGATCCCTATGATCAGATAGTGGGTCGAGGAGACTGGGAATTCGGACCATTTTCCGATTTTCTTAGAATTGACCAATCCTCCTCCAAAACCCCCTGCCCCTTTCAAGTTTAATCCAGCCTGGCTACAAGATTCCTCTTTCTGCAAATTGTTCAACGATACCTGGATTCATCAGGGTCAAAATATCGGAGTGGACAAAAGCTTTCTGTTTATGGAGAATTTGAAAAGGCTCAAGAAAGCTACTATCTCCTGGGCAAAGGATAAAAAGTTGAAACAATCTGAGGAGTTGTCCAGAATCAGAGAGGAACTGAAACACTTGGAAAGTATGGAGACAGATGGATATTCCTTACAAGTCTCAAAGGACAGAATTCTCTTTTTGGAGAAACAACAAAACAAAATCCTGTTGGAAAAGGAAGAAGAATGGAGAATCAAAAGCAGGGCTATTTGGCTTAAAGCCGGGGATGAAAACACTAGATTCTTTCATAATTTTGCTAAAGGCAGGAAATCTGCAAACACAATTTGGAGACTAAAAGATGAAGAAGGGAGAGATGTCAGCACTTTTCATGAGCTCTCTGACCTGGGTAAAAGACATTTTCAAAACATTTTTTCAGAGCAGAGAGAGGCATCTATCACTGAAGTCTTCAGAACTGTGCAAAGTTTTCCCAGATTTGTCGAGGCAGAAGAAGCTGAAGATCTCTTAACTCCGGTCTCCAAGGAGGAGGTTGAAGCGGCCATGAAGCTTATGGGCAAGGACAAAAGTCCTGGCCCTGATGGCTGGACTATAGAACTTTTCCTCCACTTTTTTGAAAAAATTGGAGCAGAGATAACAGAAATCGTTGAAGAATCAAAACAGAAAGGGGTAATATATAGTCCTTTTAATTCAACCTTTATTGCTCTTATCCCAAAGAAGGATGATCCGGAGAGTTTTGAAGCATTTAGACCTATTTCTTTGTGTAATTGCATCTATAAGATCATTTCTAAGGTCATTGCCCTCAGAATTGGTCCGATCTTATCCAAATGTATTTCAATGGAACAATTTGGTTTTCTGAATGGAAGACAGATACACGAAGCCATTGGTGTCGCACAAGAGGTGACTCATAGTATAAAAGTGAAGAAATTGAAGGGTGCTGTTCTAAAAATTGACCTTTCTAAAGCTTATGATCGGATCAATTGGCTCTACCTAAGGATGCTGTTAACCCACATTAGTTTCAGCTATCCTTTTGTCAGTTGGATCATGGGATGCATCACAAATGTCAGTTTTGCTGTTTTAGTCAATGGAGCTGCCTCTTCCTTTTTTAACAGTCAGAAAGGCCTCAAACAAGGGTGCCCTTTATCTCCACTTTTGTTCCTCCTGGTGGCGGAAGGACTGAGCCGATTGATCCACAAAGCTAGAAATGAGGGTAAGGTCAAAGGTATTGAGGTTGCTATTAATCTATATATCACTCATCTGCTTTTTGTCGATGATATACTGATTTTTACTAATGGTTGTCAAAATCAATTAAAGGAATTCAAATGTATCTTTGACCTCTTTACAAAAGCCACAGGCATGCAAATAAACACTGGAAAATCCCAAGTCTGTCTTTCAGATTTTGATAGAAGGGAAAGAGATAGACTGTTAAATTTATTTCCTTTCCCCTCCCAACCTCTGGAGGACCCTTTCAAATACTTGGGCTTTTGGCTCAAACCTGCTGTGTACAGGAAAGCAGATTGGAACTGGTTAATTGCTAAGATTGAATCTAGAATTTCCCATTGGAGTTTCAGATGGTTGTCAAGAGCTGGCAGATTGACCCTGATAAAATCTGTCTTGTCTGCTATTCCAGTTTACTGGGCGGCACTGACTTGGATCCCAAAAGGTGTGATGGAAAAAATTCGTAGAATTTGCTGTAGATTTCTGTGGGCGGGTTCAAAGGAATCCTCCGGGCTGCCATGGGTAGCTTGGGATAAAGTGGCCAGACCAAAAGAATGGGGTGGATGGGGCTTAAAAAGATCCCCAGATTTCAACATTTCTCTAGCTGCAAAATCTGGATGGCACCTCATTTCTATGGAAAACCTGTGGACTAGAGTGGTCAAAAGGAAGTACATTGACCCACTTCCAATAGATGAATGGATTCGGAGCCAAAATAAGAAAGGACAATACTCTTCTGCTATCTGGAAGGCAACGGTGGAGGCTTTCTCAGTTATTGAACAAGGACTGGCCTGGAAAGTAGGAGATGGAAGACAGATCAGAATTGGAAGAGATCCTTGGGTTGGATGCAATGAAGCCTTTGCTTTATCCCCGGGATTTCTTAGACACCTCGACTCCAAAGGTATCCAGACATTAAACCAGGTGGAAAGAGTGGGACAGTCTACCATCTGGGGCCAGGCCTGGAAGACTGTGGTGGATCTAGGAATAAATGTCAGATGGCAAAATGAATGGGAGAGCTTCATTAAAGAACTCCAAAGATCCAATGTCAGGATAAAAGATGAGCCAGATATCTTGATGTGGGCTCATAGCAAATCCGGGGCATACTCTCCAAAGGATGGATACAATTTCCTTATGAGTAAGAAAGGTTGGGACCGTCCGGACTGGTGGGCAAAAGATATTTGGAAACTTAAATGTCCTGCTAAGGCGAGGCTCTTTTTTTGGTGTATTCTGAAAAGGAAGGTTCCCACTTGGGATACACTACAAGCTCGATTCATGGTTGGTCCTGGAAGATGTCCACTATGTAAATTAACTGAAGAAACAATTTTCCATCTCTTCATTTCCTGTCCTTTCACCAAGAAGATCTGGCTGGAGATCATGCGTCTTCTTAAAATCAATGCTCATTGGGGGGCCGATTCAATGGAGACCTCATGGTCGAAATGGTGGCATTCTTTTCCAGATGGGAACATGAGGAATTTGCCTCTTATTTTTGTTTGGGGTGTCTGGCTGTCCAGAAACAAAAGTCTTTTTCATGACAAAGACACTCCCCCAACAGTCACGGCCATAAATGTTACTGCAATTTACAATACATTGCCTCCTCCTGAGGACTTTGCTCCCAAACCAAATCAAAATCCCATCATAATTCAGGAGGGGATTCCTATTGGATACTTCGATGGGGCTTCTCAAAATAATAAGGCAGGTGCAGGCATTTGTATTTACATCAACCCGGATCACACTTTAAAAGCCTCTGTTGGGTTGGGTTCTGGCACAAACAACTTTGCAGAGCTCTCGGCTTTACGCTTTCTCCTTTGCTGGCTTCAACACAGAAATATAAATACTATTCAGATATTCGGGGACTCATTAAATGTTATCAACTGGATTAACGGAAAAGCTATTTGTCAAAACCAGATTCTGAAGAACATTGTTGAGGAAATCATGATCCTAAAGTCTTTCTTTAACAGGTTTTTGCTTTATCATATTTACAGGGACCGGAACGAGGAGGCAGACCAGTTATCTAAGGCTGGTCTACAACAGAATTTGGGCTGCTGGAGTATAGAAGAAAATATGCAGGGGCAGATTTATAGATCTGATTTGCCCCCATACGTTCAACATTTTTGATTTTCGGGTCCCATCTCCATTTTTTTGTCAATTTTGTCAGCGGCATTATTACCATGTTTATATATGTATTCACTGTATAAAACTGTTGTTATATTTCTTTCCTGTACCAGATGACGGACTTACTTTATTACAAACCTGCAAAACTTTTGTAATTATTATTATGGTTGCTATTGTTTATATGGGGTTGTTTTCCTTCATCGAAGGAGACCCCAGCATATGTATACTGCTGTCTTAGCCCTGCGTGGCGTTTTTTACCTCTTTTAGGGAGGCCGAACATCTGATTTTTTCAGTTGGAATTAGAACAGTGACATTTCCTCCATCAGGGAGGTGGAAATTTTTGTTTTTCTTTCAGCTAGATGCAGAATAGCTCCAGTTTCATGTTGAGCTGATATCTTTTTCTGGTGCCCTCAGTGTGGCTGTAATGGTCGGGATATCCCGCCTTTTTTGTTTTCTCAATAAAATTTTGAGGATTTTTTCAGCGGAAAAAAAAATAGTTATCAATGTTTACAAATATTTTATAATATTAATTTTAAGAAAATAGTCAAATAAAGGTTAACATGTTAGAATTTTAATGTTTAAGAAATTTGAAATTTAATAAGGATTTAGTAAAACTGTATGGCTTAATAAAATGTGTGCCCTTTTATTGGGATGGAAGAGAACCATTCAAGCAATGGAGTTATGGGAGTGGATGTGTAAGGTCTATGACTCATTCTACAAACAGAGTATGAGTACCAGTCCCTCTGTTATAGTGCCATTGTAAAATAAAAAAATTAATGTTCTAATAGAAACATATTGTCAACGTATAGATGAAAAAATGAAACAAACTTCATAGTATATCTATTTCGATAGATTTTTTGTTAAAAGTAAAATATTTTAAATGTTGTAAGGTAGTAACATAAAAAATATTCCAATATGATTTATCAATAAATATTTAAAGTGCGGCGCGGAGACCCGGATTATTATTAACATTAGGGGTACTTAAAAATATATAAGAAAAAAAAAGGACATTTAATTTATGTAAAATATTTTATTTTAATCCTATACATACTCTATATAACATTCAAAATACACTTTATAGAACGGTAATCACAGAATTTGATTGTTGATTGATCATTAAAGTATCCTAAACTAATTTTTAGTTGATCATTGAAAAATTCAGCGTATGATCCACAAGCTAGCAGTGGAGCCATTCAACAAAACATTGCATAGAGAATTAATCAAGATATGTGGAATAAACCAAGATGGCTCAAATGATATAATGTTAGTAATATTAAGGGCGTATAAAACAGCATACAAAAGAGCCACTAGTTAAACACCTTTCAAGCTAGTTTATAGTTGGGAAGCAATAGTCCCACTACACTCCTAGATTAATACTATGAAAGTATTTTCTGGTGTTAAATATAATATTGATAGATATAAGTAGTGGTGACTTCACTAGATAAATGCATGGAAAGATGAAAGATACACAGTGTTACTTTATTAGGAAATCTAAAAAAGACAACAAAATGCATGATAAAATAGACATATTAAAAAGAAAATTAATAAAATAAGACAATCTCGTGCTTATATAGGATAACAATATAAAAGGGAAACCCTCGTAAATTTGGAAACTGCATGGGTAGAATCATTTGTCACGGAAGATAGGAGACAAATTAGAGTTGTTCATTTGTCACGGAAGAGATGATAATTATTAAAAAATTAAACTAATAATAATATCTTATTTTATTGCCAATCAAGAACCTAATACATTATCGAATCAAGACTAATACATTGTTCATACAAGATATTGAGAAGAAGAGTCAAATCTCTACCCGACAACTTACAACTTACAAAAACCCCTGGATGAGTCGACTACTAAGACACTGCCAAAAGAAACCAAGTGACTAGAAATGGCAACTTAACAAAAATATCTAAAGTTGATCGAATGACAAAGTTGGACTAATAGAAAAAAATTCAACTAAAAAATTATCACCTCTACAAAGTTACTCTCTTATATGGGTAAAAGACCGGATTGACCTCAAGGACATGAATACTCAATTAGATTGGTAAAAGACCCAATTGACCCCAAGGACATGAAAGGTGTTTATGTTATTCCTTGCTCTTGTGGGACCCCATATGTTGGTGAGATTGGTCGCTCTATTAACCAAAGGATTAATATTGACCCCAAGGACATGAAAGGTGTCTATGTTATTCCTTGCTTGTGTGGGACCCCATATGTTGGTGAGACTGGTCGCTCTATTAACCAAAGGATTAATGAACACTACATAAAACATAGGAGAACCCGGTCTTCTCTCCTGGTTAAACATGCGGAGAGGACGAAGCACCATGTATGTATTGATGAAGCTCATGTTATGGCCAATATGGCGACGCATTTCCATCACTGGAAATTTAGGGAATCCATAGAAAGAAGACCGAGAAACCTCAATAAAGATGACGGCTCTAAAATTAGTAGTTGTTGGATCCCTACCCTCTTCTCCTAGCCGCCTCCTCGTTTTTCCTTTTATATTGGTTTTTGTTTTCTTTCTAGATAGGCAGATTAATAGGTTTAGGTCATGTGAGTTGATTCTTTCTAGAAACTAATTTGCTTAATAACTAATTAACTATTTATTTTTATATTTATTTCAGTAAATGATTTAAGGTTTTGTTTTCATAATATACAATTATTTAGTTCTCCATATATAGATATAGATATAGATATATTCATCCTTTTTAGATCATTCATTTAATAGGTCAGGGTCTTGTGAGTTAATTCTTATATTTTATGTCTATGATATTAATAATAAATGATACTATTTTGCATAATAACTTATTGACTATTTATTTATATATTTATATTAAATTAGGAATGTATAATTTTTACAGTCTTTCCTTACTATATTATTGATGTATTGTTTTTGTTTTATAATTATTTCACAATATACAAAACCATTTAATTAGTATTCCTATTAGCAATTTTGAGTTAGCCAAAAAAACTAACTTCCTTAATGATTTACTAACTATTTATATATTTTTATTATAATTGGACAACTAATTTATTAATTTTCAAAAATTTTGAATACGAACTTTACTTTTATTCAAATGCTCGTAATATAAAAAAACAATAATTTTGATAATAATCATAACTTTAATAACTTTTCCTCTCCCTCGGTCCAGTCAATTTGGCCAATCAAATGTCAAAATAGTTGTTTCCTAGTCAAATATAGCCGTTGGAAGATCTGCTCTCCCTATTTAACCTGTAGCCATGCTCTAGTTCTTCAACTTGTCCTCACGATCAAATGTCAAAATAGTTGTTTCCTAGTCAAATATAGCCATTGGAAGATCTGCTCTTCCTATTTAACCTGTAGCCATAATCTGGGTCTTCAACTTGTCTTGACGATCAACCACACTCTTTGGTTCGAAAGGTGTCGACAAAAATACTATAATGTGATTTCCGACGAAAAATCTTCTCATTAATATTATTACTATTATATATATAACAAAATTAATTTTCAAAATACTCTATCAATCTTAATTTATAAGAGAAAAGTAAAAAAAATAATGAATTGGATAAATATAAAGTACAAAACCACGGGCTCTAACAAAACCATGAGCAAATGCTAATAGAATTTATAAAGGAAAGTTTTAAAAAATTAATCAATTAACAAAAAAAAATAATGAATTGGATAAATATAAAGTACAAAACCATGGCTACATAACAAAAAACTAATAGATTAAATAAATATAAAGTACAAAACCATCTACCATAACCAAACCATGGGCGATAACACTTTTCGTAAAACCTAGTTTAACACAATCAAATTTAGCAACTAAAAATCAACGGTTTAGTATATTTATATTATATACTATATTATATATAAATATTGGATTTAATAGGAAATAAAAATTCATAATTATAATAATTTTTAAAAAAAAAAATAATATTCAAAGTATGAGGTAGTTAAATTATGACCA
>APFE031706329.1:5165-24289 GCA_000404065.3 Pinus taeda
AGAAACCTCATCATCTTTCGAGCACTCTAGGTTGCTGATGATTGTACTGAATTGCTACCATTGCTGTAGCAAATTCGGATCAACCAGTATATCATTATTATTTTTAGAGCTGCTCTCTTCTTGGGCTTTCGCCTGGGTTTCTTCTTGTCGCTGCACATTTTCCTGGGTTACTTCCTGCCTCTGGCTATGCACTTCCTCCTGCTGCTTTGATGTAGTAGGAGGAGGCGTATTACTTCGCTGCTCAGGCTCACTTGATCTTGTTGTCGTCGGAACAGTCGCTAATAGGTCTAGAGGCAGAGTTTGCAACCTCTGTTCTCTAATTCTATTAAATTCGACTAGCCCTTCATCGTTGTACACATTTCTGGCAAGCGACTTAACTTTATACAGCGATTCGGCCGATGCAAACAAATCCTCGAATCTGTCTTCTTTGTGCTCGACCTTGGCCAATTTGGCCTGGTCGAGCGCATTGTAAGCGATCTTCCTCGGATCATACTGCCTGCTTGGCAGAGTAGCCAAAGTGAATGAATTCATTTTCCCAGCTTCCTTCTCTGCGTGTTTTATATCATGCAGAGTATTAATTCCAATTCGTAAGGGAAAAGAGGGCCAAACATGTTTTTTCGCTTTTTTCAGGGTCTGAGTAACCCCATCAACATTGATTTGATAAGCTACTTCCCTGGCAAGTAACTTATCGGGGATGTAAAGTGGTAGCACATGCAGCCTGGCCTGACTGCCAAAAACTCTGATGTAGGTGAATTTCTCCTCCCCAAACCAACTTGCTACTGCAGTCAAATCTACCCCTGCTTGCTCGGAAATCTTCGGGGTAGGCATATTAAAAATGGAATAATGAATTGGCAACATAAAACCGTTGCAGATTTGGTACAGGTGATGCTTATAACTAGTCTTCCATAGTTTTTGATAATATATGTGAATGGGTGTGGGGTCTTGCGACGTCCACCTCCATCCCAATACAGGAAATTCAGAATTAAAACAAAACACATCCATCACATAGGAACTGTAATAGAATGGCGGAATAACCCTCTCTGTGACGCGAAAGTCAGACCTGAAATCGAGAATGGCTTTGGCTAACTTGTTTGATAATATAACCGCCCAATCCATAATTTCTCCACTACATGCCGCCTCCATTAAGGGGACCATATCTATGGTGAAATTGGCAGAGTCATGCAATCCCCATAACCTACACATCATAATTCCAGCATAGCAGTAAGGAGAGCATAGGGAGTCAACTGAGTACTTACCCGAGGTTTCATGCTTGTGTTTCGTTGGATTCTGTCTCCAACCTCGAATTGGTTCAGACTCGGTCTCGTTCTCTGCTCGAAATTTCTCCAGAAATGAAACATTATATTTCTTCTCTTCTGGCGGTAGGTGATACATTAGCCTTAGGTCTTCGGCTCAAAACGAACCGAAAATCCTCCCGTCTGCAGTGTTAAACAATCTGTTGATAATTGGGAGCTCTTGGATTGCCCATCTTACCACATCCGTGTATGGGAGAACTTGCTCCTGGGCCGCTATTCTGTGCAGAAAAGAGTCGGCCAAGTCTTTTAAATTGGCGTCGAATTTGCTGGTATTATCACATGAGATTTCTATTCCAATCACCTTTGGCCCTTCTGCTTCAATCAAATTAGACGTCCCTTTCCAAGTGGTCCTGGTAAGTCCTAAGCACGTCGTATCTGATATAAGCCCTTTGTTCTTTCCACTTGAATCAATGACGGCTTGCCCTGCAGCTGGCGGAACAGTAGGAATTGTAGTCTTCTTGGATTTCTTTCCCATTCCACTTTCTTCGGTTTCTATGGAAGAATTCTGCACAGAGTGAAAGATAGGCGTAACGCAGGCAACAATAACATGAATTGAATAGCATGAAGTATATATATCTGGGTGCATTCATAGTGATCAATCGACTTAAGGTGGCCTTAGGATCAAATCCGTGGATAGATCTCAAGCCTGTTATTCTCATTAAATGGTCGTTACGCCCTGTCAATCTCATTAATTCCAGTTGCTTCGATTAATGGCTGAATGATTTATTTGAAGCATGCTTTGGGTGATTTGGCGGTTTGAACACGGATGAGCGCTTTCCAAAGGATATGGCCTTAATTACGAATAAATCATATTAAACTGCCTTTATGACTGTTACTTTGAAAACTGCGCTTTTTACCCTTTACGCAATCGGGCATCGGGGAAATACTAAGTTATTGCATTGGTTTTGTTTGGAATCCCTGATCGCCGATAGCGATATCGCATCGCGTCGGGAATAGATGGTAGGGCCGCTTAGGATGAGGACATAGTGAGTCGCCGATCGCCGATAGCGATATCGCATCACATCGGGCGAGGGGGAGTTTATTTGCGTTTTAAGAGTTATCGCCGATCGCCGATTGCCGATTGCCGATTTCGCATCGCATCGAAGCAAGGGTGATTACTTATGTTACTTTATGCTTTGCCGATATCCGATTGCGATTTTTCATCGGCGAAAACCAAGATGTCCCTTAAGTTGTTCTTTCTTTGTCATTGTGATATGCGATCTTGCGATTGCTTTATCGCAATGATAAAGATAAATCGTTTTATGTTGGGGTTTGTTGATTGATTTATTAAAAAGGCCTTTTAATAATGTTTTCTTTTATTCGAACCTTTTTTTTGAAATAGAACTTTAAATTGATACCAATTTAAAACAAAAATCAAAAGGGACCCATTTCACATTATAATTTTGGAATTTTAATGATATGAAATGGGGGGTTGTTGTATGGCACAACAAGTAGTTAAGCACAAAGCTTAGGGAAGCACAACAACTGTATGATGAAATCAACATGACAATGCGAACGTTGGTGCCAGTCCAACATTTCACGCGCTTACAGAAAGGTAAGGAAAAGTTGTTGCACATTCGGGAATTGCAGAGGAAGAAGTTTATGCTTAGTGCACGACTTGAGCAGTGGATAGAGGAAGCTAGTCAGTTCTCACAGACCATTTTGTAGAAGTTGAAGGCTATGCAACAGACACAGAGGACTACGCAGCTGGTAGTAGAGGGGCCAACCACAAAAAACCGGGTCCAAGAGGTGTAGCAAGCAGTAGAATAGAGTACAATGGGGCGCCAATTACTGACTAAAGCATTCAACGAACTCCGCCAGAAAGTAGAACAACCAGCTGAGTGACTTGAGGGAGAGTCACGACCTTTGTGTTGAGGGCTTGTTGGGATGGGGTCCCTAGGGGTAGAAAGGAATTAATTAGTAGTTTTTTGGAACAAATTTTGCAAAAGATGTAAAGTCTTCATGATTTGTGGATGCAGAGCGCATAGATGAATAAAAGTCAAAAGGGTTAAGCCCCTTGTTTAAAGTAATTTTTTGAGTCGGTTTTGAGATTCACCCATGGTCTGCGGACCATGGTATATTGTGGAAAAATATATAAATAGTCGAGTCTTAGTGAGTCTAAGGATAATTTTGATAAGTAAGTAGGACAGAAGTTTGGATAGAGCATTGCGTTAAGGTAGGAAGGCTCTGCTTCCTGCGCTTAGGTAGAGAAGGAAAGGCTACAAAGCTGAGTGAATGGAGGCCTAGGTAGAGTCTGAAGCTGAGCGCACGGACCCCTACAACTATGTGCGTAGGGAAGTTTGAGTCTATAATCAGTGAATTGAAGATCAATAAAGACAATTTTTGAAGAATTACTCAGTATTTATGTTCATATCTGTTAATGTTATATGTGGCTGATGAATGACATGTTTTAGGAATTACTGATTCAATACTACGTGATTATCTTGAATCTATCTTAATAATGTATGCATTGAATGTTTAACCACTTTCACAAAGATTATGGTGATTTCTATTATGTTTTCTAGTGAATTAAGTAGATCTGCGCGAATTCCAATTTAGGATAGCTTTCTGATGCATGGTAGGTGAATCAATTGTTAAAGGTCCGCAAGGACCGATCATGGACCTTTGTGAAGGTATGAAGGCCACTTTAACTGAGTTGTAGTAACATGCCCTAGGAGTTTAGTGATCTACACAAAGGAAGATCCAAGTCATTGAAAGACATCACACTAGTCTCCAGATGCAGAAACTTGGTTCTTGCATCCCCCCATACTACTTCGGGTGAGACAATAGCCTGCGCTACGCAGGTTGTTGCCGAAAGGGCCAACAGTGTAGGGTTTTGTTTGTTGGCACAACTAACTGTGAACCTGGGTCAGGACCCCGTAAGCCAACATCCATACTTCCATCAATCTCGAAAACCAAAGTTTGAAACTCATATATGATTTTATGACAAAGAATTGGGATATGCTTCCTAATGAAGGTCACTAGATATGTATTTTTACTTTAATATTTATCATTATTTAACAAAAGCATATTTCTATACATATTTTCAATAAACAATTTTTAGAACTGTTTAAAAAGAAACTTTGTAACTAAATCAAGCATCAATTCTTAAACTAACTGAATTTGACATTTGTTAGTTAGGTTGGGGAGGGAAGATAAGATATGGAAAATGACATTTTTGAGGTGTTCAAAAGGGCACAGTCATCCATGACTGGTAATGTAAACAAAACATTCTCTTTTAAATCTGAAGTTGAAATTTTAGTTTGATTCCAGCATTGGGAAGTTGCAGTGATTGTTTTTCTCTTGAGTTTCAACATTCAAATTTATGTATTTTCCTCTCTTGAACAGTGTAAGTTGTAGTTTGTGCTTTGGTTTAGTTTTTGATGAATTTACTTAATTGTACTCATTAAAATTAATATTGAAACCTTAATGAAGCGCTCCACATCCAGGAATTTCATTTATATTTTCTCAACCTTACATTATTCTTTCTATAGAGTTAAAGCACATATTCTTAATTGCCTATGCCAAAACTCACTCTCTTCCATTTTTTGCTTTACACCTCCACCCTGAAACTATCATAGGCTATTTGGCCATTCTTCTTTGGAAAGAAAGGGTTTTAGAACCAGAAGCTTTGCTCACAAGCCCTCATGGCTTGTCCTTACTTCCATTGGTTTCAATTTTTTTTTAATTAATATGAAGATGTCTAGGGAACGGGTTCCCCATAGCCAAGAACTGTCTCCTAAGAGATACAACACCATGTACTGAATTGGAGGGAGAGCCACATAGAAACCCTGAGGTTTGAGGGAGAACCTCTAGTGATTAATTGGGAGGATTTTAAAACCCTAATTAAGTCACAATTTTATCCCATTGGGTATGAGGAGGACCAGTGGATCCGATGGCATTACTTCAAGAAAAAATCGAGCCAAAGCATGTAGGAGTACACCACAGAATTCAGAAAGATGGCTATAATGTTGGGTATCTCTCCAAAGAACCTAGATGTACTCCTCAAGATTTTGGTGGATTTACACCGCCATCTGCATGAGTAAGTGATGTAGTTCAAGCCCAAATCAATGGACAAGGCTTGTGTACAGGAACAATACTTGGAGAACATAGGCCTGAAAAGAGCGCAATGAAGTGTATCGAAGCAGAAGGAGCAACCGAAAGCTTCTAAGGAGGGAAAGAAGACGCAAAAGGGGGAAAATATAAAAATATGACAACCACAACACACCAATGCAAAGATCCTAGCAACCACTGCAACCACTGCAACATTGATGGACATACTGAGGAGAAGTGTTGGAAGTTGCATCCAGAGCTAAACCCAAAGAACAAGAAGAAGAATCTCATGGCCATTGGTTCAAGAAACCAAGTTAAAAGCATCTCAAAAGTGGATGAGACGATTTTCTATACATCAATGCAGAAGGAGGTGAATCTGAGTAGCCTTCAGCAACAAGAAGATAAATAATTGACCAAAATCTTCCATATAAAGATACAAGTCAAGAAGACAAAGATTGATACTCTGTTTTACTCAAGATCGCAGGAAAATCTCATATCAGCTAAGCTGGTCAATAAGTTGGGGTTGGAAGTTTTTGACCATTTGAACCCATATCTACTAGGATGGGTGAATAAGGATTTAGAGCTAAAGATAACAAAATAGTGCAAAATTAGATTTGCTATTAGTACTGATTTTATTGATGAAGTAGATTTGGATGTGGTTCCCCTTGATGTATGTGGAGTCATGTTTGGGAGTCCATACATGTACATGCATGATGTAATATACACGAGGAGAGATAACTAGTAACGACTCATGAAGGATTGAAAACTGTTCATCATCAACCCGCACAAATGTAAGTCGAAAATTTCACTAGTAAGTTCCAACCAAGCAAATAAATTGATCAGTTCCAACAAGAAGTATGTTTTATTGTTTTTAAGAGAATATTAGTCTGAATAGGAGTTAATAAGAGGCAAGGCATTTATGGAGGGGTATACTAAGAAACAAAAACAAGGATGCTATAACTCCTAGGGTGACCAACTTTACTTTATCAACCCGGGGTTCATACAAAATTGGAGGTAACAGTGCTATATGCACAACAAATGCAACAATCTACTCTTGTCACTTATCCACTAGGGCAATAGACCATTAGGGTTTTTCAAACCAGTCTTGTATTGACTAGAAGGAGGCTAACTACTAAAAGTGAATGTAAAGCTATCTTTATTGCATAAAGTAAATGCTTGCCTATGTTAAGGAAATGAAAGTGCTGAATAGAAAGTGGTATGAAATGACATGAAATCACCTAGCTAAGAATTAACACACATTACTTGCAGAAGAGACCTAATTTAACCTCACATTCTATCATCTAGTTATCTTGACTAAGTAGCATGTAAATGATCCTAACATTTCTAAGACAAAAGTATGCATGCATTAGCTAAATATTGTAGAAAAGATTATTTTGGTTTTCAATTTAGAAATGTAAATGTTAAGCTAAACAAGCTGATATTTTTGCAGGGGAGAAAGGTATGGAAAAATTGGTCAAAAATGGCATTGAGAGGTATGGAGGTCAAGTTGAAGGCCTAGCCTAGGCTCTCATCATCATTTCTGCCCAAAATAGTCAAAAACAGGCTTCTATAGGGTTTTCTGTAGTTGCTACATGATTTCCAGTAGTTACTACAAGATGTCCTCGTTTACTATAGGAAACTTAGCTGAAAGTTGTAGGAAGGTAGGGAAGGTGAAAGGAAGTGCTGGAAAGGTGTATGTTGGTAGAATAAGGTATGGGGAAGGTGCACACTACCCAAGGATCATCCCAACTCCTCAAGATGGTTGGATTTGCTTAAGGTGGCTGTCCATGATGGCTACAAAAAAAAAATCTGAATTGGTGATTGGTAGGATTTGGCGAGAGGTGGAGAAGACTTAGATGAGGCTGGTGGAATGAGTTCCTCCCTGCATATCAACAACTCCTGCAACAACACATATTCATTTCTTCATTTATTCACAACTTTATGTAAATGTGGAAAATATTAGTTGAATTTGAGAAATCGATTTAATGAGGGCTATTGGATTAAATATATGGAATGGAATGCTTTCTAATCTACAACAAACTTCAAGAAACCAAAATGACAATTGCAGGTTCTTATAAGAAATCATTAAAAATGATCTACTCAACAAGAAACCCCAAGCTATGTAATAACCAAAAGATAAATCTGTCTTTGGGGCTGTGAGAGCGGGGCCCTCAAACCATGATCCTATGAGGGAGATGAGGACGAGGCCACTGTCACAAGATTTTCTGAAGTCTTTTCTTTCACTAATGTAACACTGGTCTACTTCTCCAACTAATGGAAAAAAAACTAACTAATCATTCAAAGACTTGTAAATTAAACAAAACAAATAACTTCAAAAAATAATCTATGGTTCTAATCTAAGGATACATGTACAAAAAGAGGAACCTCTGCTACTAGGGTTGGGCCTTAACCCAAGAGATTCAACTCTCTGAGTCAACTCAGTGTTGGATCAAAGAAAACCTTTTCATTATCACCAAATTGTCAAAAGTAACATGAGGATAACAATCACAATATCTTAGCTCGAAATTGACTCTTGGCTACGATAAAAAGTCAAATCCTAATGAGTTCATAGGACTTCTTATTTATAGAACTGAAGCTACCAATAAATTCCTTAAAATCAGGAAGGCTTGGTTCCCAAAATCGAGATTGACTTGTCTTCAACTATCACTGACTTAGTTGCCAATGAACTCTGTGGGATTGGTTGCTTGTAACTTTGAGCTGATGAGATATGGTGGAGGAATCTTTGACTAACTGAGGAGTTAAGGAGGGACACCAAATCTCCTAAAATCCCTCTTGCTTGTATACTTCGAGTTCTTGCACTTAAATTAGCCCAAACCTACTCCAAATCTTGAAATTAATACACATTAGATAACATGACATAACATCTCACCTTTACCCTTCTCATTAAGAAAAATATAATAAAATATGTAAAGAAATGTGAGAAAAGTTGATTTTAATCAGCTGGAGAGTGGAATTAAGGCCCATATAATTTACCTATTGATGAGCCTCGTCATCACCCCCCACTGAACGTGTTTCTCATCGTTTGAGCAACTTAGTCTATGTCCATATCTTTCATAGCTCTTGTGGCCTCTCTGACATCCCAAGCCTTTGTTGATGGAGTTTCCTCCTGTGGATAAAAACTTGCATGTTTCTCTATTTCCTCCCACTTCTTTCTTTCCTCTTCCTCCTTTCTACCTTCTAGCCTACCCAATGGCAAGGGTGGAATGAGTTTCAAAAAATCCAATTGATTTTGAATCTTTGCATTTTATTCTTATACAGTGGGGTCCTCTCTAGTGCATATCTTATCCTTTTATGGGAATGATACTCCATGATCCTTAGGCTATATGGTAGGGTTCCCCATCTCCTTTGGAATTCTTGTTGGCTTTCATTCCCTAGTAATCTAACGTGTTCTCAAAAGGTGTGATTTCTTGCTCTTGTGTAGCTAGGTATCATGGTGCAAGCTAGGGATCATTGACGATGATGTTGTGGGTTCCAATGATAACCATTGAATTTATTTGCTTTGATTTGATGTAAAGGGGCTCCCTTTCTTCTCTTTCCAACAACCTCTTCACCTCCTTAGCCCTAGCCTCCTCATGACTCATCCATGATGCAAGGGCCATTAGTTGTAAGTCACCCAACTTTGCATTGGGGTGCTACACATTCAAGTATGTTAAGGCCAAGTTGTGCAAGTAGAATTCAAATATCTTGGCCTTATCCTCTAGGGTGCTCTTGTCACATTGTTCAATGAACTTCCTATAGTCTTGGAAAGGCATAGTCCCCTATTGTTTTAGTGTTTTTATCTAAAATTGTAGCCATTGATCTTTGAGATACAAGGCATATGATTTTGGTGGGATCTTGCACTGGAGTGCCTCCATGGAGAGGCTTGCCATGGTGGCCATTTGGATCTCTTTTTCCTGTAATTGCCTCCTTACCCATGTGTTTTCTGCCTCTAGTTGAGATCTCAAAATTCATTCCCTGTCTCTTATCTTACTCAACTCTCTGCCCATCTCTAGTAGTGTATCTTCCATATGGCCCACATCCTCTACCTTCTTTGATTTGGAAATTTGCATCCATCAATGTGTCCTTCCTCTCTCTTTCTCAAGCTCAAGAAGATAGGGATGGAAAATTTTTATGGTATTAATTTTCCTCCCTCAATGAATCGGTAATAAGAGCTCAGATTGGGTTGTGGGCTAGGTTCTTACAACACTTGGGAGTCTCCTGTAGATGTCTTTGGAGAAGTTTCCCCCTCCTGTACTTGTGTTGTTGATTCCTTGACTTTCCTCTTTCCTTGCTTTCTTTCCTACTTCTTTTTTTGTGTTTCTTGTAGTGCTGATAGCGTTTCCTATATGACTATCTGAGGATACTTTAGAAGGATTTTTCCTTTCTGAAATGGGGTCAAAGGAGCTGTGTATTGTTTTTCTGATTCTGACCTCGTGACAGGCCTCCTAACATAAGCGATGGGAGACTTTGGGGAAGCTTGTTTTGATGTTCCCTCTTCACCTTTTATTTCCAAGGAAACTAGCTTTTCTTGCTCTTTTGGTGAGTCCTCAATTATGATTGGAGTCCTGGTGGGTGTTTGTGGTTTCCCTTGTTTGATCCTAGTGCTCCTCCTTGGTTTGAAATAGAGGGGGGTCTGCATCTATCTTTTCCATTTTGACTTGATAGGTGTACTTAGGACAGTCAAGGTAGCAATTGCTTCCCTTTCAATGGGTTCAAGTGACAACCTTGGAGATTTCTCCCTTTCCTTGGCGTGTTCCTTAGGGATTTATTCTTACTTTTATTCTTTCTCTTCACTTTTCTCCTTTTCTCCTACCTCTTTTGCTTCTTCTTCCTCTATTTTATCTGTTTCTACCTCCACTTCCTCCCCTAGTTCTTCTTCATCTTCTTCTGCCTCCTCTTCAGGTTCTTCTTCATCTTCTTCTTCCTCCTATTCACCATTAGAGGTATTGTCCCTATCATATTCAAGGGCTTCTATTTCAATCAAAACCTCTCTGTCCATGTCTCTAAATGTGGACCATTGAATGGAGATGTTTAGGTGGCTCAAGGCATCCTATAGTATTACCTTAATAAGTCCATGGTGTGCCAATTGTTGATGTTTTCTCTCTTGGACCTTTAGGCTCATTTCTATTATTGATTATACCAATAAGTAGGGTACATTTAGTCTTCTGTCAATGGGTATCTCCTCTCAAAATCTCAACTTATGGAGGAGTTTAAATTGAATCATAGCCATAGATTATACTGTGCCTCCCTTCACAATAGATATATTTGAGAATATGATAGCTCACCTCATTCCAAAGGTAGGGAAGGATTTCCCTTCTTATCCCATTTTTGTCCTAAATTGCCTCTTCAACCCTTAAGAATAAGTTTTTCTTTGAAAAAGTGCTTGCATCCTTATCCTCCTTTCTCCATGGCATGACTTGAGGAAATGTAGTGATTCTGCTAATTACTTCAAGAGTAATTGTCATTGATAGTCCTCTTACCACAGTAGTAGCACTGATTCTAGCTTTAGGGTTAAGTGTCATGGAAAATTATTGAGCTACATCATCATCATACCCTTTGAGAAGCTTAATGAATCCCAACTTGTTTTGCCTTCTAAATATTTCTACCACAGGGGGATGGAGGTGTATCCTGGATGTCTCTGTGGGTTCCCTTTTGTTAAACCCTCCTGTCATGTCTCTTTTCTGGTTGGATGACTGTAGAGATTTTGGTAGGCTAGCCTTAATTTTTAGAGTGACTGAGAGTTCATAATAGTGGTGGATGGCTGCAATTTCTCTCTATCTCCACACAACTTTTAAATTATTCACAATTCTTTTAAAACTCCTAGGCCCACTATAATCACTTAAAAAACTTAGATTTTTCTATTCCTAGCTATCAATTCAAAGCATAGGAGATATGGGCCACCTACCTGTCACTGTGATGCTTTGGAAGAGGAGAATTTCTGAGAAGTTGGACCCTAGGCACCCCCTTTCAACATTCTCTGTGAATTTCCAATGTTTCATGTAGCTCCCTGTGTTTCCTGTAGTTGTTCCTATAGTTCTATTTCCTGTAAGGTGGCTGAAACAAGTTTGCCTCTCGATGGATCTCCAAGGAGGTCCCTATATTCTCTATTATTGAAATGAACATACGGTGCATGAGATTTTGGAATGTTTTCTATTTATGGTCGATTCCTTGGAGCGCTGTATTGGCTGGTAGTGTACGAGATTTCCACTTTGGGACCGTTGGACCATAGTTAGTTATCATGAAACCTCCCCTTGTAATCATCACCCACTCTCACACAACTTAACTCAACCACCTTTTCAATTAATTCTTCTTGATGTGATATTTCCACATGTCATGCTGACTAGGAGTTCACTTTTTGTTTTTGAGCTGAGGGTGTCCAAGTTAACTCGCCACTTCCATCTCATAAAATCAAACTTTTTCATATTCCCGCACTTTTATGATATCATACTTAAGGAAGAATTCAGATGAGGTGCCATAACTGTGCCTTCCTTCGCTTGGTTGATGCATGATGGAGGGTGACTCCACCGTGCTTCTTTTTGTTCAGGTAAGTGCTTTTCCTTCGTCACTTTTTTGTATATTTCTTCCTATTGTTGTGGTTGTCTTCTTTGTTGCTATGTGTAGGTGCTTGTTCTCTACTGCTACCACTGAGTTCTGGATAAGATTCATAGTGTCTGTAGAGGTGCTTGATCTCTTTTATTGCATTGGTGTTGAAGGAGAATGCATGGAGAAACTGTTGCTGTGAGAACACAGGCTGCTACAGGGTTTCCTGTAGTTACTACAGGAAATCTTGTAGCTTCCTTTTTCATCATTTTTTGTTTTTGCTTTTTGTTTTTTTTCACTTGGAGGAGGAATGGTTGGTGATGTAGGAGTGGAAGGATGGAAATGGAGTGGAAGGTCAGTGAGGCCAACGATGGCATGACCCTTGGACTCCTTTTTTTGTATTTATTTATTTATTTTTTTGAGTGGTTTTTGATGGACACAGAGGTTGGTATAGTCATGAGCTGGTGTTGGGTGAGAGGTGTCGAGGTGTATGGTCCCTTCTTTCAACCTAAAACATGCTTGCATCATCATTTTCCAATCGAAATTTCTTTTCTGTAGTGTTTCAGGACATCCTGTAGTACTATAGAAACTCTTGTAGTAACTCCAAGAAACTCTGTGGAAGTCAGAAAATTGCATAAAAACTGGTTTTTGAGGCCTGGAAGTGAGGATGGATGATGGAGGCATAATAGGCATGGGAGATATGAAGTGAATGGAGGAATAATGGGGTGATGTTTGGATTTCTTTCCTTTGAACTCTGAGTTCTTTATTTCCTTTAAAAACCGACAAAAATCACATAATTTTATTAGTGGGTAGGTATGAGGTCTTTGCCATGGAATTTTATTTTTTTCTTTTCTCTTTTTCTTCCTTTTTTTTTGAAAGACACACAGGTCACCTCAAAGGAGGTTTTCAACCTGTGTTCCAGCCCTAGGCGTCTCAAGGGAGGTTTTCATCTAGGGATCTTTTTATTTTCCATTTTTTCACTCTTGGGCTACCTCAAGGAGGTTTTCAACCCAAAAGTTGGCCTCAGGTGCCTCATATAGGTTTTCACCTAGGTCCCTTATTGTTTTTTTTTCTTTTTTTCTTTTTTCATTCTTTCAAAAATAAAGGCGATATTGAAGTTGAGACACTTCCAAGCACATTCACTTCCTTACTGATGGCACTGATAAACTATTCCCTTGATAGAGGTCTTTTATAGGCTTTCAATCTATATCCATTGACAAGCAAGGGGATACCTTCTTCATCAATGGTCCTTATTTGCACAACCCCATTGTCATGGAAATTTTCTGTCAGATATGGGCCCAACCACTTGGTTATTAATTTTCCTTTGAAGTCCTTGGACTTGGAATCATATAGCAGAGCCCAATCACCTTCTTGAAAAAATTTGTCTTTGATGTTTTTGTCATGCCAAACCTTTCTTTGTACTTGAGTAACTTCTGTGTGTAGGAGGGACTTGCATCCTGAATTCATCTAAACCATTGAGCTAGAGCAACCTCTTTTACTGTGCCTTGCAACATCCAAATCCAACTGTGCTGCCATTCTCAAAGTGTTGTACTCAAACTCAATGGAGAGCAGAGCCTTCTTCCCATAGACCAAGTCATAAGGGGTGAAGCTAGTGGTTGTCTTCCAGGTTGTATTATAGGCCCAAATGGCCTCCATTAGTCTTTCAGTCCAATGTTTTCTTCTACTTCTCACAACCTTGGTGAGAATCCCTTCCAATGCTCTATTGGTAACATCCACTTTTCCGTTGGCCTCAGGATGATAAACAGTTGATTTCCTGTGTTTGATCTTATACTGCCTCAATTAGGTGTGAGGTGAATTAAGCTCCCTAGTCAGTGGCTAGATCTCTAGGGTACCCAATTTTGTAAAATACAATCTCCCTTAAGAACTCATCCACTTTATCTTATGTTGCTACCTTGACAACCTTGGTTTCAACCCACTTTGTCACATAATCAGTGCATGCAATTATGTACTTTTTCTGCCCTGATGGTGGATCAATGGGCCCAATTAAATCCATGCTCGACTTGTTAAATGGATCAAGAGTCACTTGAGGTTGCAAACACATTTCATCACTGGGAGTAGGTTTCCCCATTATTTGGCACTGGTCACATCGACTGGTGTATCTTCCTGCATCTTGGTGGAGAGTGGGCCAGTAGTATCCAATTTGCAGTACCTTGAAATCTATTCTCTTAGCTACAAATTGACCTCCACAAGGCCCATCATGACAGGACAAAAGGATGTCAAAGACTTCCTCCTCCTTGACATGTATCCTCAAAATTTGGTTTGGGTTGAGCTTGAAGAGATTGACCCCAATCCAAGTGAATGGGGCGCTCTTTATTATAATTTTTCTCTTTTCCTTGGAGGATAGATTTGGAGGGAACTATGCAACCACTATTTAGTTGGATGGGTCAGAAAACCATGGAGAGAGAAATAAAATAACAAATAAATGCTCATATGGTAGTTGATCATCAACCATTCCTTCCTCACCTACAGGCAAAGAAAGTCCAGACAAAAAATTTGCAACTACATTTTCTCTACCAGGCTTATCAATGCTAGTTAGATCAAACTGTTGTAATAAAACTGTTAGATCAGGCTTATCAATGATAGTTAGATCAAATTGTTGTAATTAAAGTAACAATCTAATAATTATGTTATTCACATCAAGCTTGTTCATCGAATATTTAATAACAACATGGGTAGTATGTACAAAGGTATGGTAACCAGTGATGTAATGTCTAAATTTATTCAAGGAATGGACAACAACTAGGAGCTCTTTTTTAGTCACAGTATAGTTTAATTTAGCTTTGGAGAAATTTTTGCTGATGAAATCAATCGCATAAGGAAACTTGTCATCTATTTGGCCTAGAGAGATTCCTATAGCTTTGTTAGAGACTTCAAATTGTATGTGGAAAGGAAGAGCCCAGTTTGGGCCTCAGAGTATGGGTGTAGTATTCAACTTGTCCTTTAAGGTTTCTAGGGTCTCTTGGTAGCTTTCTGACCAGGAAAATTCAGAGTCCTTGGCCAATAGTGAAAACAAAGATGAGGTTACTTCACTGAAGTCCTTAAGCATCTCCTATATTATTCAGATAATCCCAAGAAACTTCTGACATCCCTTTGTTTATGAGGTGTAGGGATCTTCTTTATGATAGCAATTTTACTTGGATCCACTTGCAGTCCTTCCTAGGATATTGAGTGACCTAGAACAATCCCTTCATTCATCAAGAACTCACACTTCTCAGGACTAAGGGATAGGTTCATTTCAATGCATTTATTTAATACTTTCCCCAAGTTAGAGACAACCTCTAGGATGTCACACCCATAGGGAGTGAAATCATCCATATAAATTTCTACAGAGTCATGGACTAGCTTTGCAAAGATGCTCAGAATTGCCCTCTGAAAAGTAGCAGGGGCATTACATAATCCAAAAGGAAGGACCCTATAAGCAAAGGTTCCCTAAGGATAAGTGAAGGTGGTTTTATCTTTGTCCTCTAGGCTGATCTGGATCTGATTGTAACCACTGAATCCATCTAGGAAAGATAAGAACTTCTTTCTTGCAAGACCATCCAGGACTTGATCAATGAAAGGTAGATGGAAAGGACCTTTTTTGGTGGCTTTGTTTAACTCTCTATAGTCCACATAGATCCTCCATTTTCCATTCTTCTTTGGGACCATAACTAGAGGAGACACCCATTCACTATCTGAGATGGGGTAAATGAACCCTGCATCCAACAAATTCTGCTGTTCTTCTTTAACTATGTTTTTGAGGGTTGGGTTCATTCTCTTATGAGGTTGGCGCACTTGCTTGCAACCTTCCTTGATGTAAATGTTGTGAGTACACACTGAAGGGTGCACTCCCTTCATTTCCTTATAACTCTAGGAAAAGGCATCCAGATGCTCCCTTAGCATGTCACATAACTCATTTTCCCGTTATGCTGAGAGGTGTTGATTTTCAATGTTTTAGTTGGACCAAATTCTATCATCTTTACATGAGTTTCAACTATGCACAAATCCATCCAAGGGTTATCTTTAGCTTTGTTTACTAACTCATCAAGAGACATGGTGTTGGGGGGATGATTCTGGAGGATTTGAAAAATCAAGTCATCTTCACCAAGTTGCCCCCCTTCTATAGTAGCATCTAGGGTACATATTGGGTAAGATGTGGAAGAGTAGACTTCATCTTCCTCCTCTTCCAACCATAAAGGTAATTCATGCTCTAGAGATGGTTGAGTATGAGGGTACAAGACCAATTGTTTGGAAAAATGGCTATTTTTAATGGTCATATTCTGAACCTTGCAACTTATGTAAGCATCAACAGTGGCTAGCCATGGCCTTCCAAGGATGAGAGGATAACCATTGAACTTGGTCTTAGGTTGGAGGACTAAGAAGTTAGAAAGGTATTCCTAGGAATCAATGGAGACCATCACATCCTCAAAAACTCCCTCAGGAGCTACTGTGGATCTGTCTGTAGGCTGCAAGACTGTTATGGTCTTCCTTAATGATCCTTGGAGATTTAGTTTAAGCATAGTTTCCTTAATCATCACATTGATGGCAGCTCCAAGATCAATCATGGTATGGGTGACAGTGATACCATCGATGCTCACATCTATCACAAGACTTCTAGGGTCTAGATACTTTGGGCAAATCACTCTCCCCAACATTAAGTTAGACAGTTGTCCAATGACATTAATGGTAGCGGTATCTTTCTTTCTCCTCCCAAGATGTTTGAAGAATTTCCCCTTGATCAAATTTCTGTATATGGGACATCCTTGATAGCTTTGATAAGTAGGATTTTAATAAAAAAGTTTTTTCAGTTGACCTAGAAGTCCAGTCTCTTCTAGGGTGTGCTGACTAGGATGGATTGGTGGCATGGGTGCAGGCGATATAGACAAACACCCAAATCCTGATATAATTTCCTCTAATTCTGGCTGAAACCCTTCTTCTTCTCTCACTGGAGTATCAGTTATCTATTTATAGACTGACTATTATAAAGATTCCCTTTTTTTCCAATATCACCTCTCTTTCCCTTTTAATCACCCCCACCCTTGTTATCAGGGACAATTTATACCATAGGCCTTTTTTCCTCTCTTGGGACTATAATTCCATAGGAATTATAAATTACACTACCGGAGGGGTTTTGGACAAATTTAACACTATTGTGTATAAAATACACTATCGACACTTTTAACACTACCATAGTGCCTTTACTGTGGATATACACTATCAACGGTTATAAATGGTCATAGTGCTAATTCCAAAGAATTACACTATCGACGGGTTTATACAAAGGTAAATACTAATACCCAGAAATACACTATCGGTGCAGGTTTTCAAAGAAATGCGTTATACGCATTTAACACTATTGACGATTTTAACTATCGGCCCCTTGCAATGGTCCTTCCCCAATGCGATAACATGTAGTGCTATCGGAAATCGCTATTGGTGATTCCAATACACCCCGCTAAGTGCTCCCCGTTGAGACTTGCGATGTGATAACACTCAGGGACCCGATGAGCTATCAAAGTCTCCCTATAATATTTCGGGTTCGAGCTATCGAAGCTTCGGACTTCGGCGATTCCAAAGGTACTTCCCGCTCCACTGTGGTTCTGTAATGTGATATTGGTTTAGACCCGATATGGGTATGAGCCAGATATAATAAGATTTCAGGTCCGGAACTTAATTCCGGCTAAGTTTTTCGCCATTTTCCTGTGTAAAACAGAGTTTCCACTATGGAACTCAACAATGCATGTAAGGGAAATAGGCACGTCGATATGAAAGGAAATCACTCCAACAACCTTAAATCTAAGTGTTAGTTCGAACAAAAGGCTGAATTACCATTATAAAGACTCAGAAGAAAAAACCGAAACCGATACATGCACAAATACCAGTTAACAGGAAAACATAGTTCAGATACACAGGAAGGTTTTTTAGAGGTCACCATGCCTCTGGGATCACATAATACACAGAGAAAAATCCCCTCTTCCTTTTAGAAATATGCAATAATAGCATGCGGTCCAAATCCCATTACAATGGGATCCAAATTACATTTATACTGGTTTGTATTAACAACTAGATCCCTAAAACAGGGCTTTATTTAATACAATTATCAGTTCAGGGGAACATCCTCCTCGAGAACCTCCATTATGGTTTAACTAATCCTATCTATTTAGCGAGGTATTCTCCTCAAGAACCTCCACTATGCTTAAATATTTGGCGTTTATTACAACATGATTTATTCCTAAATTCTATCTCTATGCTAACTAAAAAAAAAACATGGAAATTGATGGCTAAAGGATCCCACTCCTTTGCTTGTAGATTTTTTTGTATTTTTTAGAATAAGTTGGAAGATTTTTCCCTCCAAGTCTTATGCTCTTACATCAGACTCCTGAGGACAAAATTATTCATGGGCTCCCCTACAGAACTGCCCAGCTTCTGTAGCATGCTTTTTGTTACCCAAGTAGCTTCAATAATTGGTTGATTCCTCCATTTTACCAAAAACTGAAAGTACTCTTGTCCTCTAGTCCTTTTGAACACCTTCTTGTCCAAAATCCTTTCTGGCTGTAACTATTTTGCTGTAGGTAATTTCTTTACCCAGTCAATCTCTTATGTATCTTGATCTTGTGCTGTATCATCTGCAACTTCACCTTCATACTTGTACAGGTCTACAACATTGAAAATTGGAGATATTCCAACATCAGGGGTAATTCAATTTCATATGCATTTGCAGAAAAATTCCTTAATACTCTGCAAGGTCCAATTTTCTTGAACTTCAATTTATTATACTCCCTTTTTGGAAATCTTTCCTTTCTGAGGTGCGCTAATACTAAATATCCAACTTCAAAGTTCACCTCTCTTCTTCTCATGTTTGCTCTATTCTTGTACTTGATGTTGCTATCCTGCAGCTGTTGTTTCACTTGTTCATGTATTTCTTGCATTTCCAAAGCAAAATATTCTCTCTCTGCACTTCTCATCTCTTCTTTTCCCAAGTTTCTCAACTTAGATATTCCTCTTGGATGCATTCCATAAACAATATGGAACAAAATCTATCTTGTACTCCTATTAGGTGAGTCATTGTATGCATATTCAGCTTGTGCCAACACTTGATGCCATTGTTTTGGATGTTCTGCAGTAAGACTTAAAATATTTCCAAAAATCCTATTCACAACTTCAGTTTGTCCATCAGTTTATGGATGATAGGCAGAACTGAAACTTAGTTTAGTTCCA
>APFE031706329.1:26427-45981 GCA_000404065.3 Pinus taeda
TAGGAGTCATTATATAAGCTACTTTGTTAGGTAGACTTGCTCCAGGAATCAAATCTATATGATGGCTGATTCTTCTAATGGGTGGAAACTCATTAGGTAAATCATCAACAATGATATCACAATAGTTGTCGAACATTACTTTAATTTCAATGGGTAAATCAAAAATTTTAGTGGAAGTCATTATTACCTTGGGCTTGCAAATTACAACAAAATTTACCTCATTCTCTTCAATATACTACATATATTCCTTTCCTCCCAGTAACAGATTTTTTACATCAGTCTTCTTTCCTGATGCATCTTCTTCTTTCATAAGCAATATTGTATGATTGATACCATCTTTACCAAACTTGTAGGTGTTTCTTTTTCCATCACGCATAGCTCCTCTATCATTTTTCGAAGGTCTTCCAAGCAATATGTGACACACATCCATTGGCATCACATCACATACAATTTTGTCTTTATATTTTCCCAATTGCAACTCCACTTCACACTGTTCATTCACTAATAGCTGATGTCCCTTTTGTAATATGACACCTTGTAAGGTGTTGGATTTTTCATTGTCTTCAGCTTCAATTTCTCCACCACTTCTGTCGAGACCAAATTATCATTGCTACCACTATTAATGATCATATGATAGAATTTCCCTTGAACTTTACACACTATTCTGAATAAGGTCTTTCTTTGTGATGGTTCAGCTATCGCCTTTGCTGGCTTGAGCAAGACTTTATTTATTACCAAAGATTCTCCTCTCTCTGGTATATTTTCTTCTTCTACCACTACTATTATTGTTGCTTCTCTCTCAACTGGAGCAACAATTGCATTCCTCTGGCTTGTTCCTACATTCTCTGGGAACTCAAAAGCTCTATGTCCCAGTTTTTTACATCTATAACATTTTACCTCCTTTCCTCTTCCTCTAGAAAATATCCCTCTGCCACTTGCATCACCATGCTGGGTTGAGCTGCTACTAGCTCCATCTTTAGGTGCTGTAGTTCTTCCTCTACCACCTTGACTTCCCCTTCCTTGGAAAGTACCTCTCCCTCTGGAAGACTTCTTCCTTACGAGTTTTTCTTCAGCTTTCAGTACCATATGATAATCTTCCTCTACTGTTTTGGGAGAAAATATACTTATCCCATCTTGAATGTCCAACTAAGACCATTCACATATCTAGCCACATTCTCATCTGTATCCTAAGTTTGTCCAGCTCTTATGCTTACCTTATAGAATTCCTCAGTGTACTCTTTCACTGTCATAGACCTCCATCTGAACAAGGTTTGCTGATAATTACTTGGTAAACACTTATCTCTTAGCTTTGCTACCATCCTGCTCCAATTTTTGATTGGTTGCTTGCCAAGTCTCCTCCTTTTTGCCTGCACTCCATCCCACCAAAGCACTGCATGGCCTTTTAGCTTGGTGACAACAAACTTTAATTTCTTCTCATCCTCTGTTTCTTCATAGTAAAATAATTTCTCCATGCCATTAATACAACCAATCAATTCTTTTGGATTCAGTCCTCCCTCATATATTGAAACCTCAGTCTTTGGCCTAGTTGTGGATCTCAACACTGACTGGAAGAATCTCATCTCAGGAGTAATTGCTACAACTTCCTCGTCTTCTCCAGCTTCAAACTCAAGCTCACTAACATCCCCATCATCTATATTTCTCTCTGCTTTTAATGCCTCTAATCTTGCTTGCATCTGTTGCACATCTTCCATCACTTCAGCATTTGCAACTGGACGTCTTCTTCTACCACGTCCTCTTCCAACTCTGAAATCCATATTAGTTTTTATTCTTCCACTTTTGAGATTTAATTGAGTGTCAAAAGGTTGCTCTGATACCACTAATGGTGGCCTACGTGCAGGCAATATAGACAAATGCCCAAATCCTGATATAATTTCCTCTAATTCTGGTTAAAACCATTCTTCTTCTCTCACTGGAGTATCAATCATCTATTTCTAGACTGACTGTTATAAAAATTCCCTTTTTTTCCAAAATCACCTCTCTTTCCCCTTTAATCACCCCCACCCTTGTTATCGGGAAAAAATTATACCATAGGCCTTTTTTCCTCTCTCGGGACTATAATTCCATAGGAATTATAAATTACACTATCGGAGGGGTTTTGAATAGATTTAATACTATTGTGTATAAAATACACTATCAACGCTTTTAACACTACCATAATGCCTGTACTGTGGATATACATTATCGACGGTTATAAATGGTCATAGTGCTAATTCCCAAGAATTACACTATCGGTGGGTTTATACAAAGGGAAATACTAATACCCAGAAATATACTATCGGCGTAGGTTTTCAAAGAAATGCGTTATACGCATTTAACACTATTGGCGCTTTTAACTATCGGCCCCTTGCAATGGTCCTTCCTTGATGTGATAACACGTAGTGCTATCAGAAATCATTATTAGCGATTCTAGTACACCCTGCTAAGTGCTCCGCATTGAGACTTGCGATGCAATAACACTTGAGAACCCGATGAGATATCAAAGCCTCCCTATAATATTTCGGGTTCGAGATATTGGAGCTTCGAACTTCAGCAATTCCAAAGGTCCTTCCCACTCCACTGTGGTTCTGTGATGCGATATTGGTTCAGACCTGATATGGGTATGAGCCAGATATAATAAGATTTCAAGTCTCGAACTTCATTCTGGCTAAGTTTTTCGTCATTTTCCTACATAAAACATTTTTTTTTTTTTTTTTTTTCGCGGAACTCAACAATGCATGTAAGGGAAACAGGCACACCAATATGAAAGGAAATCACTCCAACATGCTTAAATCTAAGTGTTAGTTTGAAAAAAAGGTTGAATTACCATTATAAAGACTCAGAAGAGAAACCGAAATTGATATATACACAAATACCAGTTAACAAGAAAACATAGTTCAGATACACAGAAAGGTTTTTCAAAGGTCACCATGCCTCCGGGATCGACCAATTACAGAGAAAAATCCCCTATTTCTTTTAGAAATATGCGATAATAGAATGCGGTCCAAATCCCATTACAATGGCATCCAAATTACATTTATACTGGTTCGTATTAACAACCAGATCCCTAAAACAAGGCTTTATTAATACAACTATCAGTTCAGGGGAACATCCTCCTCGAGAACCTCCATTATGCTTTAACTATTCCTATATATTCAGCGAGGTATTCTCCTCGAGAACCTCCACTATGCTTAACTATTTGGCGTTTATTACAACATGATTTATTCTTAAATTCTATCTCTATGCTAACTAAAAAAACATGGAAATTGATGGCTAAAGGATCCCACTCCTTTGCTTGAGATTTTTTTTGTATTTTTGGAATAGTTGGAATATTTTTCCCTCCAAGTCTTATGCTCCTACATCATGGATTAATCTCTCAGGAAAAGGAGGCAGATTGTCTTGATGAACACTCTATTCCTTTTCCTCTTCAAGCTCCTCAGGTGGAGATGGAGGTTGATTATCTGCAAGCACTCTTCCAGACCTAAGGTTGGTTTCTTGAATTTCTACAACATAGGTAGGTTGGATGTCTCCCCACTATAGACCTGTTGTTCCTACTTATTGTTTGGGTTTAGATTTGGCTGAGTAGGCATTTGAGGTTGCCTAGGTAGAGCAGGGTAAAGGAGTTGCAGCTGAGATGGAGGTGGAGGTAGTAAGGTTGGAGATTGGTTGTATGGGGGCCTCCACCCCTATGATTGCATATTCCACGAAGGTTGTGGGGGATCATATGGATGAAATGAGTGATTGGTAGGCTGGGAATGGTATTGAGGTGCAAAAGACCAGGGAGAAGGTGTGGACCATGAAGGATGAGTAGGAGGACTCCAAGGGGGAATAGATGTAGTCTAGTTAGGATTGTAATAAGAATAGGATGCCCCTTGCATGCCTTGATGGTATGGTCGAGGTCCTTGAGGCCTCCTTTTGTTGATATAGTAGAGTTGTTCAATCACACCTTCAATTCTTTGATACACAACTTTTAATCCAGGTAGAGAAGGACACTTTTCTATGGAGTGGTTCTCCTCACAGGCCAAGCTGATCTATATAAGATTCAATGGACATTCATTTATAGGATGCCTCCTAGTGCATCTAGGGAAAAATGCAGCTAAGGCTCTTTCTTCTTCCTCCTACTTCCTCTTGATCTGCATGGTGTCAATTTGTAGAACAAGGGTATGAAACATTTCACTCTTAAAGTCTTCCAACATGTTTCCAATTTTACTTTTGATAGATCTGTTCGAGGAGGATGAACTCATGAAAGCTTGACTAGCCCTTCCCTTCTTTTTGGATACCCTAGAATCATTTTTGAAAACTGTCTTGATATCATCATAAGATAACTGGTAGATGTCCCTTCTTGACAACATGTTTAGAGTTTCTAGGAGATCTTCCCTGATCCCTCTAAGAAGGACTATCTTGAGTGATTCATGATCGAGGGTGCATCTAGCCCTTTTGTAGCTGAGTTGGAACCTTTCCTCATAATCTTCCAAAGATTGATCATGTCCCAAGGTCATTCTAAATATTCCCACTTTGGTGTTTTTGGACCTATAATAATCCCTGTACTTGTTGTTGAAGACTCGTTGCATTTGAGCCCAAGTAGTGATCCTGTCCCTAGAAAAACCCATGAAGCAACACAAGGATGCATCCTTAAGGGTGGATGGGAACAACTTCTACTTCTGGTCGTCAGATGTATAATCATAAGTTCTATAGATGACAACAAACTCAAACAAAAAGGTATTAGGGTCCTCTAAGTTTAAGCCATGGAAGTGAGGAATGACAGAGGGGCTTATGCTTTTCATCTTAGCATCTCCATTAGTTTCTCTAATGGGAAAGGCACCTTCAGTTCTGTTTTCAGCCCCATTTCTATTTTCAATCCCATTTCTATTTTCAGCCATGGTGTAGGTTGGTAGAATGGTTTCTTCTTCTTCTTCCCCAATAGGCTCCTCAAAGATCTATAGTTGTTTGCCTAATGGGTACTCTGGCTCACATCCACCAAAAAAGAGGGAAGGTTGGATGTTTGATGGTGTGGAGGTATCTGTCAATTTTTTTCCTAAGTTGTCTCTACTCCTACGAGGCATGAAAGAAATTTATTTTTTTCTTTTAGGGTTTTTTAGAACTACTTGTAAAATGGAAAGAAAACAAAAATTGCAATTATTTGTTGAATGGAACTACTTGCAGAATAGAAAAAAAGCAGAAATTGCAACTACCTATTGAATGAAGAAAAAAGGAAAGAAAGAATTGTATCTATTTGTTGAATCTCAAATAGAAAGGAAATCAATAATTGCATCTACATAGACACCTCCCTGGTAATGGCACCAAAAAGTGATGAGCCCCAATATTGCAACAAAGATGCTACAACTCCTAGGGTGACCAAATTTACTTTATCAACCTGGGGTTCATACAAACTTGGAGGTGATAGTGCTATATGTACAACAAATGCAACAATCTACTCTTGTCACTTCTCAACTGTGGAAATATACCACTATGGTTTTTCAAACCAATGTTCTATTGACTAGAAGGAGGCTGACTACTGACAGTGAATGTAAAGCTATCTTTAATGCAAAAATTAAATGCTTACCTATGTTAAGCAAATGAAAGTGCTGAACAGAAAGTGCTATGAAATGACATGAAATTACCTAGCTAAGAATTAACACACATTACTTACATAAGAGACCTAATTTAACCTTTCATTCTATCATCTATTTATCTAGACTAAGTAGCATGGAAATGATCCTAACATTGCTAAGACTGATGTATGCATGCACTAGCTAAATATTGCAGAGAAGAGTCTTTTGGTTTTCAATTTAGAAATGTAATTGTTAAGCTAAACAAGATAATCTTTTGTAGGGGAGGAAGGTATGGGAAAATTAGTAAAAAATGGCATTGAATGGTATGGAGGTCAAGTTGAAGGCCTACCCTAGGATTTGATCATCATTTCTACACAAAATAGTCTAAAACAAGCTGCTACAAGGTTTCCTGTAGTTGCTACAGGATTTCTTGTAGTTACTATAGGATGTCCTGGTTTACTACAGGAAACTTAAATGAAAGATGTAGGAAGGTAGGGAAGGTGAAAGGAAGTGTTGGGAAGGTGTATGATGGTGGAATAAGGTATGGGGATGGTGCACACTTCCCAAGGATCAACCCAACTCTTTAGGATGGTTGGATTTGCTCAAGGTGGTTGTCCACGGTGGCTACAAAACAAAAATCTGAATTGGTGACTGGTAGGATTTGGTGAGAGGTGGAGAAGACATAGATGAGGTTGGTGGAATGAGTTCCTCCCTGTAGATCAACAACTCCTGCAATAACACATATTGATTTCTTCACTTATGCACAACTTTATGTAAATGTGGGAAAGATGAGTTGAATTTGAGAAACTGATTTATTGAGGGCTAATGGATTAAATCTATGGAATGGAATGATTTCTAATCTACAAAAAACTCAAGAAACCAAAATGACAATTGCAGGTGCTTCTAAGAAATCATTAAAAATGTTTTACTAACCAAGAAATCATAAGCTATGTAATAACCAAAAGACAAATATGTTTTTGGGGTTGTGAGAGTGGGGCCCTCAAACCATGATCCCATGAGGGAGATGAGGATGAGGCCACTATCACACGATTTTCTGAAGTCTTTTCTTTCACTATTGTAACACTGATCTACTTCTCCAACTAATGGAAGCAAAACTAACCAATCATTCAAAGACTTGTAAATTAAACAAAACAAAGATAACTTCAAAAACTTATCTATGATTCTAATCTAAGGATACATGTACAAAAAGAGGAACCTCTGTTGCTAGGGTTGGGCCCTAACCCAAGAGCTTCAACCCTTCGAGTCAACTTAGTGCTAGATCAAAGAAACCCTTTTCATTATCACCAAAATGTCAAAAATAACATGAGGATAACAATCACAATATCTTAGCTTGAAATTTCCTCTTGGCTACAATAAAAAGTTGAATCCTAATGAGGCCCTAGGCCTTCTTATTTATAGAACTGAAGCTACCAACAACTTCCTTAAAATCAGGGAGTCTTGGCTCCTAAAATCCATATTGACTTGTCCTCAACTATCATTAACTTGGTTGCCAATGAACTTGGTAGCCTTGGTTGCTTGCAACTCCGAGCTGATGAGATCTAGTGGAGGAATCTTCGAGTGATTGAGGAGTTAAGGAGTGAGACCCAATCTCCTAAAATACCTCTTTCTTGTCTACTTCGAGTTCCTGCACTTAAATTAGCCTAAAAATGATCCAAATCCTGCAATTAATGCACATTAGGCCACATGACATAACATCTCAGCTTTACCCTTCTCACCAAGAAAAATATAATAAAATATGTAAAGAAATGTGAGAAAAGTTGATTTTAATAAGTTGGAGAGTGGCATTAAGGCCCATATAATTTACCTATTGATGAGCCTCAGCAGTTGCTACAGGAATAAAAGGATGTGTTCTAAGAGCCTAAAGGGTTACCACCTAAGAGAGAAGTTGATCATGAGATCTAGCTATTACCAGACTGCCCATTGCCAAATATTGGGTTGTACATGAAGTTTGTTATAGAAGCAAGTAAGGTGAATAAACAGTTGCAACAACTGCTGGAACATGGTGTCATTCGACTGAGTACATCACCATGTGGGCCACCCATCATCATTGTGCCAAAGAAGGATGGGACTTGGTAGATGTGTATAGATTACAAGGAGTTGAATAAAATCACGCTCAAGAAAAGATACCCCCTTCTTAGGATAGACGGTTTACTAGATTAGTTGCAACAAGCAAAGTATTTCATTAAGTTGGACTTGAAGTTTGGATATCACCAGGTTCGATTCAAAGAAGAAGATACATGGAAGGCCGCCTTCAAAACTAGACAAGGTTTGTATGAGTGGTTAGTTATGCCATTTAGCCGATGTAATGAACCAACCACATTTATAAGATTAATAAATGATATACTGCACCCTTTTTTAGATTCATTTGTTATGTTCTATCTAGATGATATACTAGTATATAGTGCTACCTAGGAGGAGTATATTTCACATTTGACGCAGGTGTTGGAAACATTGAAGAAGCATCAGTTGCTAGAAAATCTCAAGAAGTGTGAGTTTGCGCAGCAACCCTTGGTGTAGTTGGGGTATGTGATGGGGGAGGAGAGCTGAAGATAGATCCTTCTAAGATGGAGGCCATCATGAAATAGTCGATGCCTACTATTGTTTTCGAGGTCAGGAGTTTCACTAGGGCAACATAGTACCTGAGAAAATTCATAGCCTCGCTTTCAGCAGTAGCAACACCACTCCACACCATAACAACAAGTGGAAAAATTTTCTAGTGGGGAAAAGGTCAACAAAGGGCTTTCATGGAGTTAAAGAAGAAGATCAGTCAAGCACTAGTTATGGCATTACCAAACTTGCAGTGGCCCTTTGAAGTGGAGATAGATGCGAGTGGGTATGCTATAGGAGTTGTCTTGATGCAAGGAGGAAGGCCTGTATGTTACCATTATAAATTTTTGCATGGGGAAGCTCTTAACTACCCTTCCTGTTATCATTCATAATTTTAATATTAGTAGAATAAATATAGAGGACAACATCAAACCACTTTTGAAGATGGGATCTAGCCCTGCTAACTCCAGAGAGGGATATCTATTTATGATTTAACTTTGTTTTTAAGTTGATCTTAGGCTAGTTATAATTATGCTTGATTGTTTGAATTTGGTTGTCTGGTTTGGTTGGTTGATCTGATTAAATTAATTTCTTTCCATTGGGCTATGGAGTCAAATAAAGATGGATATTGCATCAAATGTTTAAAAGAGTAATCATAGGGAAAGCTAGTTACGTTTACTGGATCTTTAAAGTCAATTATGAAATGAAGAAGAGGTGATATCAGTAATGATCGAAAAGCATTTAGGAATTTTTCAATCCGACTTCAGAAGAAAAATATAAAGATTGTAAAAACAGTTTGAATAAGGTGTTCAATTAACAAATCTTATTCTTCACATTTCCTATTTTACAATTAGATTTTTAGATGATTATAATGTAGAGAAAAACAATGGAAACAACTATTACAATAGGGAAAAAATCACGAGTAAATTGCAACACAAGAATCCTGTGAAAGTCTTTGTATTATTAACGCTCCAGCAGCGTGAAAAATTACAATGCTCAATAAGAAAAATTACAATGATCACGAACCAACACTCAATACTTTGAATGAATGAAGTATTTAAACTAAATTTCCAAAAGGATTACAATGAATAGCATATCAACATGGAAATCTATTATTAATTACAAAAATAACAAAATTGACTAATGTGACTAAAATAGGTGAATTTGGTGAACTGATCTAGACGTCTGTTACTATTTTCGTGGAGAACATTTACTGATTTGCCACGATTTGGTTGTTGCGATGGCTATAGCTGATCTTTATCCTTTTCTTTACTGTTGAAATTCACACAATTTATCCCACTACTCCTCATTTGGGATGGTGATTTTTGTTGCCTTTCGGTAGATCTCATCTACCTCAGTATATCAAGCAAATGTGGGTTTTACCATGAAAATATGCTTTATCTCATGTTGAATGAAAATATTGTTTCTCATAGCTTCTAAAAAATCTCTCCCTGTCATAGCACCTTTAATGTTGGAAAATTTAGCAGTATCCCTTGCAATGTCTTTAAGCTTCCTCATATAATTTTCCCTAGTTATCAGTTTGTCATTAATTACAAATAAAGAAGGTAGGCCCCTCTTTGTTAATGGCTCTATTTTGTTAAAAAATCTGTTGACCACTACTTCCAAACTGTGACATTTTATTTACGCTACACAAACAAATTTTTCTTTGTAAGAAATTTCTTGACTTCCAAAATCGTCTCTGTCCTGTCATCTACTCCCAAATCATCCAACTCATATCTATTTTTGGAATTTAGAAACTTGATGATGTTGTTGGCTGTGTCAGGCATATCTCCCAACTCGTTGTTAATAGTGGAAATGGCCTCATTAGCTCGCTAAATCAACTCTTTATGCTCAAATATACTCTGAAGACATGGACAGATTTCACCCATGGCTTCAATAATATTGGTCCATATAATTTCTTTAGCTTGACCTAGTGTGTGGCCAATGGAGGATTTCCTTTCGTACTTTTGTAATATTTCTATCTACTTTTGAGCTCTTTGTAGCTCTCTTGCATGGGAAGTTTCAAACCTTGCCTTCTGGTGTTGCAGACTATTAACTTGAGCCTGCAATATTTTGATTTCTTTTGTTTGGAGAGACATATTCTCCATTGGGATTGCTAGCTGAACTGCAGTATTCCCTTTGTTTGCTATAGAAGATGTAGATGTAGGAATTGCTATAAGAGGTATAGCTTCCAAAGGGACAATAGATATTCTGGCAGCTTGCTCCTTTGCTTTGACTATTTTCTCCATCTTTGTTTCCATTTGTTTCAACTATACATTCTACTCCATGATGAGCTTCATCATTTCTATCTTTCGTGACTTTGTCTCTTCAATGCCTTAGGCTAGAGGATCTTCTTTAGCTAATAATTTCAATTTTTTCTCAATGCTTCTATGTCAGGGTTCTTCTTTCTTATAATCTCTTTTGCAACATTGATATTTGAAGGATCATATCCTACCTTGATTACCAAGTCCTCCAAAGCTTTGATTCTTTTGTCTTAGAAAGTGAAGAGACTTTCTCCATCTTCAATTATGACTAAACATTAGCTAAATAAACCTCCAATTTGGACAAACTCATAGCAGCGTTAGTGAGTGTGGATGAAATCATTTGACCATTTTTTTGTGCATCTCTATTTGATCAATGGGATGTATGTCTTTTATATCAAATTCAAATGAAGTCTTTTTGTAATCTAATGCTACCTTGGGTTGTGGGATCTGTGCTTGGAGAAACACCATCTGCATTTTTCCTTTCTCAGAGTCAAAGGATGACAACAATGTACTTTGAGAACTAGAAGTCTGCTTCCAGAACTGATTATATGTATTGATCTTCAAAGCTTCATTTCTCAATTTAATCTCCTTGAATGTATAAAATATGCTCTTTTTTTTTCTCCTCTATGGTGGATGTACTGGTTTGCATAACTGTTACAAATTTATTTGGGCACATCAACCCCAAATTACATGTCGATGTTATTAGGGTTCATCAACCCCTAATATAGTTGTTTCATGCCTTATAGAACTTAGTCATCTGAATGCCTCACTCTTAAAGAAGTTCCATCACAAATTCATCCAAAAGGTGTCTCTAAAGAGATCATTGCAGGAAGCCCTTCATTAGGCTACCATGCATTGTAGGTGCCACACTGACTAAGTGCTATGCATCACACTTAGGCCCTCTTTAGCCTGCAATGAGCAAGCTTGGGCAAAGTTCCAGGAGAGTTTGAAGAATCAATTATTCATGGAAACGTCTACAAGCTTCTAAAGTGCCACCTGCCCCTCTAAGTTCACCCAAGGATGACAAAAGGAATTAGGAAACATCAACCTCCTATCTCCCTCTTTCATGGAACCAATTCCTAAAAATAGAAAGGAATTCATCATCATCATTGATGACCTGACCTCCTTCACTCATATATAAATGGATCACTCATCCAAGGGGTCTAAAGGCTGAATAGCTTTGAGTTGTAAGGAGGTGCTGATGGTTTTAGTATTGAGGCTAAGTATTGTGGTAATGTTGGAATTTCTTGTTGTTCATGAGGTGAAGAAGGTTTGAAGCTGGAAGGATGGCGTTGGATCGAACTCATGGGTTGTAATCCTTCTTTCTGTTAACAAATATTTTCAAGATTTTTCCCCTATGTTTGTGTAATCTATTAATGCATTCATATGTTTATCATACTTTTGATTTTATGTTATTTATGAATTATGGATCATTATGCTTTGACGGGTCTTTGTTTTTGTAATTGCACAGGTACTCTCCAAGCATGTTAATTACGGGGAGGAGTAATGAGATTAGTCAAAGGAGAGAGGGATCAAGCAAGGAATCAAGTGGAAGTTGCAAGTTGGCTCCTTATAATCTTTCTCTTATCTGTTGTTCATAGGAAAAATAGTGAATTGTTTGAACTGTTGTTTCTAGGTTAGCTGCCAAACCTAGAGGGTTAGCATTTCTTATAAATACTAATCATTCCTGAAACAAATAGGTGACTCCGCTGGGGAGATCGTTTTCACTTTTTGGTAGTTTAGTGGCCTCTTAGAACATTCCAATACACTGTACTTGCTGTTGTTTATTAAAGTCAAGCTTAATCCACTGAAAATTGAATTGAATTTGAGCCAAAAACACCTTCAAAATCGCTCACTGTAATCATTGCACTGTCCTTAACTTAGACCTTCTATGCATTGCAGTTCCCGCATGGACACAATGCTATGCATCACACTGTCTATCACTACAGCCTGCGCTGATTTATTGAAGATCAGTTTTCCCATCTAGGAACTTAATTTTTTGACCAGTTTTCATCTTTGATTTAATTGCGTGCTGAACATGAAAGATGTCTCATCACTGAAACCAACCTTCATCTCTTTAATTCGGCCCTATTTAGACGAGGATTTGTGAATGTTTTTATGTATTTGTTTTGTCATTTACAATCCATTGTTGAAAAGTAGTGTTGATCGATTGTTGTTTCGATAGAAAAGTGTCGTAAAGTCCTCATTTTCTTCGAAAAGTGGTGTCGTAAAATCCTCCTTCATAGCTGATCGATTAACCTATTTTGTGCATTTGATTTGATTTCATTCAAAGTGTCGAAAAGTTTCATTTCTTCAAACTTGAAAGTGTCATTCAATCTTCCTTTCTCTTAGAAGAAAATTGTCGTAAATCACCATTTTGTGTGAAACATTCTGAATCATTTGTGCATTTAGTTTTTGTTATTGTATCATTCACATTAAGAGGAACTGAAGACAAATACATGAATTTGCATTTTAGAGTTTTAGTTTGTGTGCTTAAAGGAATGGTTTATGGAATTGCATTAGTTTGTGATCTTTGTTGTTTGCTCAAAAGTACTTCTATGCTCTATCCCTTATAGTTTGAATTTTCATTTGTTGAAAATAAATGAAAAGAGTGCTTATCATTCTAGTTGAATTTTTTTAGGAATTTCAGAACACATTTCGCGGTGAACCTTCAAAGGAAAATTTCTAAGCAAGATAAACTTAAAATAAACTTCAATTAATCTAACAACGCTTTGGAACTTAATGCAACACATCTAGAGGTCTAGGCTAGAGACATGGTCCAATGTATTTAAACCTAGTGGCTATCGTTTTCACTAAAGGTTGGGTGATTCCTCCTCTTTGATCCAATAAGTGCTAGTACAGACTTGTGCTCCTTGTACCATCACGTATATAGTGGGAGACCCTAATAGGTTGAAACCTTTTATCCCTAGGAAACCATGTCTGCTTCCTTACCGATGGCAATGCACTGAACACAACATTCGGGAAGATTGACTGCCGTATGTAAAGTCCTTGGTAATTTCTCTTTCATTTATCACCAAGGTGTATATTGCAGTTTTGCGATTTGTCTGGTAAACCCTCTTGTCTAGAGTCTCCATAGTAGTCACTTTCATTCCTTTTCAGCTCTTTAAAAGTAAATGGATCATCTGATCACTTGTCCTTTCAGGCCTATTAAAAATCGAAGGCGACGAGAGTCATCTTTTGCTTTTTCTTGACCCTTTGAAACTAAAAAAGCGAAGTTGTGTCCAAGTGTCGTTAAAATTAATTGAATAACATATTTTTTCCTTAGTTGAGTTTTAAGTTGATAAAGTAATCCGTAATCATGGAAGAAATTCAAATCAAACCTTGTCGTTCACGGAGAACGAGTCAACTGCCTTTGCCTCCCGAAGCGATACTAATTCAGACAAAGCGGTCTTGTTTAACTGAGTCTAGTACATCGAGAACTCCTAGTTCTTCATCTGGGTTGTTTGGGACATTTGTTTCAAGAGCTTCAGAGACTCCAGTTACTCCAATTATTTTTGGTACATCCATTCTTAAAGAGGAAGTTTCACAGTTACTTGAGGACATTAGTACTGATCCTAGTGTAATAGTAACCGAGGTTGTCCAGCAACAAATTGATCCTCAATTTGAAATTGTTCAACCAAAAAGTGCTTCTAAACTTGAAACAACTCCATCAAGAGTTGGTCCAAAATCTATCCCACCTCAAACCGAAGTTACATCTGAACTAGAAGTTGTTAAGAAACCTCCCTTTGAAACTATTGTTCATTTACCTGTACATCTGGACTTCGAATTTCAACATTCAGAAGTTGTTACCCCTCCAACATCAGTCACTATAGAAACTACACCTTCTTCAACACCAGAAATATTTTATGGACCTACAGGTCAACCTCTTCTACCTGATTTGATTGCCATAGAAGAGATAGTAGAGGATTCCACACCTGGAACCCTGTTTCTCTTTGGAACTGGGATTAATCTTTATCCTGCCACTCTTGATTACTTTGCTTCATCTTCTCTTGCTTCTTTTAAAGTTCCCGTCGAATCTTTACAACAACTTTTGGGCCAGTTAACTATGTTTGAACAACCATCAACATCCAAGATTGTATCATTTGATGCAGCTATAGCATAATCTTCTGTTGTCACTCCTTCGATGTTTTCTACCACACCTGAGTCGCACCTATATAGTGAATCGTCCATCCTGGTTGGTTACCAATCATTGTTTGGAACCCACTCACGGGTTGCTTTTTCACCATGGTCAACACCCATAAACTCGTTCGGAATTCTACTTGGTTTTTCTCACATGGGAACTCAACAATTTGATCCTGCACATTAGTATCAATTTGGGCAATCTAGTCATCAAAGACCAGTGTATCCATTAAACATTGGATTGCCACCATATGGAGAGAAATATGCTTATTCACTATTTCCTCCCTTTTTCGGGGGACAATCATATGGTAATCTCCCACCATACTCAAGTCAAACTGGAGTTAGAGTTTGTTAATGGCAACCAGTACTACCAGATCAACCAAGGCTTGTGTATCCAACATGACCAATGAAAATTGTGTCCAATATTCCTACTACACCTACTGTTACTACTATGTCCTAGTCACAAGCTCAATCTGTTATATTTCAACGGGTACAAACTAATCCTTCTTCCTTGTAACCATAAGTTTCAAGGCAAGAGGTTCAAGTTTCTCAAGTTGTTATACAACAACCACTTGTTTCTGGAGCACAAAAACAATTGCAGGTTAGTATACCTTTATCTGGAATGACCCAGGCGTACACTGGTATAGTTGATCCAAAACTTGGTCAATCTTTCATTACTGGGTAGCAACAATTGGTTCAACAACCGTGGTTGTCGCAATTTCAACAACCTCAATTCCAACAGTCCCAACCCCAGTTTGGACTTGGTTCACAAGCTCAAACTGGTTTTGGTCAATATCAACCTTACCAAGGACCTAGGAAACAAGGCTTTGCAGGTTATGGACAACCACAATACCAATCTAGTTATCAACAACCACCTTATACTGGTTTTGTCCAACAACCTTACCAAGGTTACCGGATGCATATTGTTGGCATTATGATGCATTTTTTGCACTTGATGGCAACCCACTCATAGAAGATCATCTCACTTAGTTATAACTAGATGAATCTTCAAGAAGAGATATCAGATGTGACTGAATGTCTGGGGTGCAGGACAACTCAAAAGAATCAGATGATAGTTCTATGTGTGACAAGTTAGCTTTGCCATCAAGTCCAAAGGGGGATATTGTTGGCATTATGAGACAAGTGTTGTCCTTGATGGCAAATCATCTCATATGATAAATTATAGTGCAGCAAATTTCACGCACTTTCATGAAGATAAAAGTTTATTTCATGTGGAGAAAAGTTCACGCACTTTTATGCGGAGAAAAGTTTATTTCATGTGGAGAAAAGTTCACGCACTTTTATGTGGAGAAAAGTTTATTTCATGTAGAAAAAAAAAGGTCACGCACTTTTATGTGGAGAAAAAGTTTATTTCATGTGGAGAAACTTTCACGCACTTTTATGTGGAGAAAAAGTTTATTTCATGTGGAGAAAATTTCACGCACTTTTATGTGGAGAAAAAGTTTATTTCATGTGGAGAAAAGTTCACGCACTTTCATGGTTGGTTCATGGTATTGGTCTGACAGTTTTTTGATCCTATGGTTTTGGTCTGTGGTATTGCATCCAAAAGTGTTAATCCCAAGTATTTGGTTCATGGTATTGTGTTATTATGATTTTGGATCGTGGTATTGTGAAAGGCCTAAGACTATAAAAGGGGAAGGAGATCATTTGGCAAAGCATCATCTAGATTATTGGATATCTGATAAAGTGCTAGATCTGGAATACTGTGATTGGGTTATGGTGTAGATCTGGATCTGAGCTAAAGAGGGATCTCACTGGTTGATGGAGAACAAGATCTAAGTATAGATCGGGATCAAATGGTTTGAAATGAACTATATCTATGTATTTGATTATGCTTATTCTAGATCTGTATACTGACGCTTGTCTGATATGGGTATAGCTTAAGTTTGAAATCGCTGCAAGTCATGTTTGAATATTTATAGATCTGTACGTGGGTTGGCTTTGGTGTACGTGCATATGTATGTAGGTATGGTTCATTGTAGTAGCGTATACAATTTGAGCTATGATATTTGAACTCACAGGTGGTTCTGGTTGTTGATGGGTTGTGATGACAGTTTAAAGGTGTCAGTATTCTTCATATCCTGTTTGGTTGATTGTGTTTAGCTTCATTATTGATGGATGAGAACTAATATTGGAGCAGGATCATAATGACTCATATTTATGTGATCTGATGGACTAGATTTGCGTGCTAACACATATATTATCCTTGTATATGTATTGATCTGGTGTTTGGGTGATTCAGAAGATTGATTGATTATGTGCTTCAATGATATTAATGGGTCCAGTATGAAAATTGGATGAAACGTGGCCTTTTAGATTATGTGTTGTGCTTCAGGAGTATCCAGCCCGAAAATGTATGAAACGTGGTACCTGGAGGAGAGAATATTGTAGGCCGGTGCCTACGTACTAATATCTTACCTAGTACAAGAATTATGGGGGTTGTAGCTCCCTTCCACGAGAGACTGGAGAACGAGAGAGGGTTGTAGCTCTCTGCAGGTAGAAGCTTGCGTACTGGTATAAGACTACACCAGTACAAAAATATTGTAAAAGGATTTTCTTATTAAGGAGAAGATTGAGATGACTTGCAGCAGGTGGTTTTCACCCACATTGGGTTTCCACCTTATATCATGGTGTTCATGTGTGTGACTTATGTGTGATGATCTGTTCTATTTTACTTCCATTTACTGTTAATATGGTTGATAATGTTCTAATGCACTCATTAAGGATCATCTAACTGAATCATAAGAAGTTGTGGAAGTAGGATATATGTATCTAAATATGGAAATGAAAAAGTTTTATTGACGTGATAATACTGATTCACCCCCCCCCTCTCAGTATTATTTCCAACACATATGCCCTATGTTGGTATGCAAAGACCTATTGCATAGGTGATTCCATCGTATCCTAGGTATCCTCTACCAGACTTGAATCGACAGTTTCCATTTGTAGCAACTTTAGAATTACCATATTTAAACCGACTCACTAATGATCCAATTGCATACAAGCCTTGGTGGCTGGTGATTCCACATAAATTTCCATCTGATATTCCGAAGTTTAATGGAAATCCAGGAGAAGACCCATCAAATCATGTTATGAATTTTCATTTATGGTTCTCATCCAATACCTTGAATAATGATTCGATCATAATTCATCTTTCCCAAAGAACGCTTACTGGTCCAGCTGCTAAATGGTATATTGAATTACCTAGGACTTCTTTTGATAACTTCACCATTCTAGCCACTACCTTTTTGACCCACTTCCAGTTACCTATCAGGTATGATACTGGAACATAACTCTTGACCAACTTTAAACAGACTACCTCCACCCATATATCAGATCATATTCATGAGTGGTGATGTCATCGTCGAATGGTTAAGAAGTATGTTCCTGATCAGATTTTAGCTAAGTGGTTCATAAAGTCCTTTCTGCCATCAATCACAAAGGATGTGACAAAAGGAGGAGTTGTCACAAAAGAGCAAGTTATCGCTTGTGCCCAATATTTGGATTTGATTTACACACAATCAGGCACGCTCTATGATAAAATTCCCGATGCATCTAGACCATCCTTCACTGTTCCACCACCCCAAAAATCAAGTAGGGACTCTGATGCCAACGATGGCATGATCTGTTCCTCAAGAACACAAATGACAAGAGGACCATCTGGTCAAACTCTTGCTATTTCCAATCAAAATGAAAATCAATCAGAAAACACCCTTGCCTCAGAGATTCATGCCGTGTCATCTGACAAAGGAAAAAATCCAAAGCAACCAGGAGGTAAGAAGAAGGGAAATAATGACAAAAAGAAATATAAGAATTCCACTCCTGACAAATCATCTAAATCCCCTACTGCGGCTAGGAAACCTTGTTATCCATGTCTGATATGTAATGATGAGCATTTTACAAGAGATTGTCCACATTGATCCGAGGTCTCTAAATTTCTAAAGACTTCAAATACCTCAGCAGTGTTGATAGATCTGTTTCCAACCCCAGAAACACATTTGGTTGTAACTGATAAGGCTTCCACATCCCAAGTACTCATGTTGTCTATTGCAAATACACAAAACAATGTTTTGGATTCAAAAAGGAATAAAGATTATGGAAATCCATCGTCATCGAATAACCAAACTACTGATCAACCTATTACCTTGACCTCGACTTCACTAGAAGTTGTTCCACCAATTATACCTAAATTAACAATACAGCCACCAAAAGGAGTTGTACACAAATCAACATTCAATCGTCGTGCTCGAGTAGCTAGAAACTAAAATATAGTGGAAGATCTGTCTCAATCACCTTCTCCTATGTTGATGTTACCGGGAATATTGTCCACTTGGATGCTGTTATTCCCACTAAGATTGGTAGCTATCTTAGAAACAAACATGTAAAGTCTACTTTCATTTTCCTTTATGCAAATAGACAAGAGGGGAACCAAGGAGACCAACCTTAGTCTTACGCTTGATTTCCTCTCTTTCCTGATAGAGCTTCGCCGCTTCTTCTTCGTCTGCCTAGCTTCAAAGAGCACCTGTGGAATCACAACAACATACTACTGTCGAAGAACAAAGATCTATATTCATAAATAACATAGGACCAGATGTGTGTTAACCATACAAATGTATATATAAACAAGTACACAAGAATATGGAGGAAAACTTGAATAGATTTATTAAGATGAAAAGTAGCAAGAGGATTACAACCATATGTTTTGACCCAGCATCATCCTCTAGCCAAAAATCCCTTCTTCACCTCAAGCAAAGCTTAGATCACCCAACACTATGAATATACACCAGAAAACCAACAACACTTCTCTATAGGATACAAAATTCCAGCCTTTGGATCTCTGTGATGAGGGATCCATATATAGATGATTATAGGGAGGTGAGTCATCTTCTGTGATCTTGATTAGTGTCTTCTCTATGATAGTTCCTGCTTCCACTTGGAGAATGAAGATCTCTTACTCATCCCTGGTCGAAAACAGAGAGGCAAGTGTCAGAGGGGAAGCTTCTGGAAGATTC